>JAZGTI010017346.1:0-12248 GCA_036877585.1 Botia kubotai | reverse complement strand
TAAATTTCACGGTGAAACGAAGCTGTGACGGTACTGCCACCTTATGGCTGATAAAGAGAACGCAACACAAAATAATTCCCAGTTCCTGTTACTCATCCGCGGAGTTCCCGCTGAAATACTGCATTCCTGACTCACGGCAGATGCTCATGTGTGATTCAGGTGCGAGTCATTTCAATCTTCACCATAAATTTGTGAGTTAACGGCCCCCATTAAAGACACGTTCACTTTTCCTGCACCATGATCTTTAGAAATAAGATTAACTTACATGCATGTCGCTGCGTCTTACTGCGCTGTCCCTTAGCGCTCCTGCACCAGACTGGTCAGGACCGGAGCACTGCCACAGACCGCAGCAGTCAGACATGCTGGTGGGTGTCAGTGTGGACAACGATCCCAGGCTGGTCTCTGACTGGGAAAATAGAGACGACTGCAGGAACCACTGAAGATCTGGACTGGATGTAATGACATCAATGTTTGGATTGGATGGAATCCCCTCAGAAACATTCTGCAAAAATATTACTATATTATATTAAATATTAAACTACTTTAAGATAAAACACAACTGGAAAAACTCCACATGGGCAACACCAGTGAAGCTATACACGCGTTTCAGAAGTTACAGAGCTGTTGAACAACTGTCTTGTAGTTTGTACTAAATGGTGGTTTTGAACAAGTGACCACTGTTAAATAAAATGACCCACCTGCTGTATATGAACAGCCAATGCGTTATCTAGGCCCATCCATGCTGGAGAAATCTCGGAATCACGCCTGTTAAACGCGTCCCCATCTTCATTATGAGACATTTCCACGTCGCGTCCCCACAGTTTCATTAGCGTCATGATTTGTTCATACTTCTTCATACTTTAAATTGTAATAACGTGTAATTCAACGCAATAGCGGTTAGCGTGGCAAGAAAATGACGAAATTATGACAAATCCATCAGAGAACGAAACGATCAACCAAAAACACGCTAAAACTTTCCGCCAACTATTCACCGCCTTTGCGTCCCACACACACCCACGCGCGCTCTCTCCTCCCAGTTCACTTACATTCACTTACACACACACGCACCGTATCGACCTTCTGTTTCTTTACAAATGCGTCAAAATAGTCCGTTCATTCAAAAAACAAACAAAATAAAGACAAGCAAACATACTGATGTTCAATATGAGAGGTGTGAGAGCTAAAGAGCCTTTCCTAACTCACACATGTTGAATTCGGATTTCAGGCATGTGTTGCCAGGCCGGTGACGTGTAGGTTTGATATTTATGAATAAGCGAACTTCTGCAGAACTGGACAAAAATGAATCACGAAGCTGATTCACACAAATGTTGATTCACACAAATGCTGATTCACACAAATGCTGAAAAAATACTAACAATAACTGACAAATATTAAATACGTTAAACATTAAGGGATAAAACTTGTACATACATTTAGAACTGAGCCTAAACTAAAAAATGCCGACAAAAACGGAGTCACATCCGGATTAAATATTAGAGGAGTATGACTAGTTCTGTGTCATAATTCAATTAAAGCAAGACAAAACACTTAGCATGAGCATATTTTTAATCAACGACAGACACGATGACATCGCTTACACAGTTTATTGTACTGAATGCACACTGATGTTTACAGCACGCCTCACAAGGGTCTGTATGCCCCAACAGTGACGTCAAAGAGTTTGGGGTTATTCAGCGTCCCTTCTTTGTCCAACAGAAAGTAAAACCTGTACCCTTTTATTTTCAGAGGGATAAATGAAGGTGATTCCTGCCTGTGTGCGTGACAGGTGACTTGAGTTAGAGGTACAGTGAGATGGCGAGCTCTGGAAGTTCCCAGCGGCGACTGTGTGGATACTGTGACCTCTACACCCCCTTTATGCAGAATTACACGACTGACAGAACGACCACCGTACAGCCCCGCAGCGCCCAGAAGCCCTCCACCTGAGACAATAAACACGAGCCAGTTTACAACTCAACTACACGCTGTGGTTCTGCCAAAACCAGTGTTTCTGGATCAACAACTTTGGTTGGCTTACCGACAAGCAGACACCCAAGAGTGAACCCGTATCTCCACGCGTTTGACCCAAGGTTCATGTCCAGACTGAAAGGTCCTCCTAACTCAGTTCGGACGTTTTGAGACTCACTGCTATTCTTTCTCGTGTCTCGAAGACTCGTGAAAGCAAAATGGGCCAGATAGACCCAGAACAGGAACTGGCCGGCACAAAATATGGCTAAAATTCTGAAAAAGCGGGTCCGGTCGTGTTCAAACAGTACCACGTCCTTTGCTACAGCAGCAGACGTGAAGCCATGAGCCGCCCTGACCGGATTGGCGTGTTTTGGGTTTCCTCGCAGATGGAAACGCAACGTCTTCAAGATGGTTGAGATACGATACTCTTTGATCGTCGATGTGGATACAAAAGTCCTTGAAAACCGATTCGCTGTTATTCGATAAGCTGAAATAAATGATAGACTGGACCTCGCACCAAATAACAAGCACTGAAACCCCATGCTTTAACAGTTATAATAGTAATAATAAATTATTTTAACTATTATCGAAATAATAGTTATTTTCGACTAGAATAATGTTTCCTGCCGATATTTAATACAGTCCTTATTTTAAACATTAAACATTTTGAATACGACTCAAATACTATTTAACATGCTGAAGGTAAACTGTAAAACATCAGGGCGACGCCATGTTTGCTCTCTGTACTACGGATACGTCAATGGACCAAAAAGGTTAATCGTTTGCTTTGTTCAGATAGAGCGGCTGTACACATTTTAAAAACAACAACATATTTTTATAACTTTGAATAATAATTTAATTATGAGTCATTACTTATAAGTAACAACCATTGCTTATCTTTAATTTCTCTTTAACACCTGAATATGATCAAATAATATTTGCAACACAAATTAAAATACAATGAATGAACTGGAATTTGTCTGGGGTGCACTAAGCGATGCACTAAATAAACAGCATCGCTTAGTTTATGATCTGTTTCAACAAAGTACATTGAGACGTTCTGTGTATAAAACACGGATCATTGTATTCATTTTGTCAGGGCACTTTCCCAAGAGATAAAAAGCGTGTTTGTGTTTTCATTGTGTGTATGTGTATGTGGGGATGGGGGTCAGTCTTATCAGATCTGAGAGACAATAACATGCTCCAAACTTATCTGCAAACAAAGGTTAGATTTTTGTATTGCCTCAAATCAGGCAGCGTCTGTCAACGATACTCAAGTAGCAAATACAAGAAGCGTTTGTAATTTAGTCGATTTATTAATGTGAACGAAATACAATTAAATTTATCAAATTAAAACTAACGGCGTTTTAAACCTGAGCTAATGTATGCGATGGGACACGCCTGTCCCCCGCTGACAGTCAGAGTAATAACCCCTAACAAGCACACACCCACTCATCTCCATACAGACACCAACACAATACACAAAGACAAACACCCACACCCTACAAAGCTGTTGTTAAAAACACGGAGCATTGCATTATGTGCCAAACAAGCAGAAAACATGACTAATTTAAACATTTTCAAAGTTTAAGAATTTAATAGAAGAACAAAAGCATCATTTTAAGACGCCGTTTCTCAAAGTCCTGTTAAAATCACCACACAAACGTGTATACACAAATCTTATAATAAACTAATACATAGTTTATAGTTCTCAATAAGGTTAGTGGATTAGCGGAAAGTTTACATATTTATAAAGAGAGAGAGCGAGAACCGGTTTTACTGGTACCTGCGCTGCGCAGTCACATCTCTGCGCATGCGCGACCTCACCTGGACGTGCCTGATCCGTTTGTTAAAGTTCTGCGTGGCGACAGAAGGCCGAACTCTCCTAAACAGCGGAACACTGCGGCTGGTTCTGACCATTGATGAAGCGCGTTTAAAGGTGTGGACAGCTGGAAACAGGAGTTTTAAAACGAGAGACTGTGAAATGAGGGATAAGTGTGCACACGAGCTGTAGTCAACACTTCGCCGTTGGATTTACGTAAAACATCCTCCACAGAAAGACGAAGATTTGCAGAATATTTCCCTGAAATGCCTCGCGCGTTCCTGGTGAAAAAGGTGAACGTCGCTCCAGAAAAGAGAACCTGGAGTCAGCTCTCAGACTCTGTGCGTGGGGACATTTACATACCACGTGAGTGTCTCATTTGTGTCATTGTGGATTTAACATTGAATTTTAGGCTTAATTCATAAAAATATAATAAGGTCATTTAACTTACTGAGCTAACGCATATGAAAAACGTCTCACTCTTTTCTTGTTGTCCCCTAGTGTCTCTTTTTCCATCACACGCGCCTCAGGTCTCGGAGGGCAGCCTTGCAGAGCACTCGTGCTTCACAACACCTCAAAAATGCAACGCGTTTCTGCACGTTCAGTCACACGTAATATCTGCGCAGCTGCCACCGTCTGCTGCGCAGTTGCCACCGTCTGCTGCGCAGGGTCAACACGATCAAAGGTCAGAGTGCCGCCTGAGAACTCAGAGAATGCCTTACTTCCGGTCAAAGATAAAGGTGAGCTGGTGATTCTTGTATATTCTTTATAAATGTATTGCACACATACATATGCACATATAGATATGCGCTATTCTATTATAAATACAATGCATATGTATGCATGCATGTAACATCGGTTTACACTGGCATGTGTTTAGCTTTACGTTACTGTACATGTTTCTTTTTTTGTGCAGAAAGCACATTTCGCTACCCCTAAGAAGGTTTACATGATAAACGTACAACATCTCTCTTTATTGTCCATCTGTTTTCAGATAACCACAGGTTGTGTACCTCCTCTTCCGCCCGTCATCTCGGAAAACACGAGCAAATTATCTGAACTCACCTGTCGAGTATGCCAAAAGACACTGAGTACAGCGCGCATGCTGAGGCGACACATAAAATGCCACAGTGAAACGAAGAGATACTTTTGTGAGCACTGCGGGAAGGGTTTTAATGATACTTTTGACCTGAAGAGACACGTGCGTACTCATACGGGTAAGTGCACGTGTATTTACGTTAGCATCGGTCAGCGCACAAAGGTTGTACATTAGGTTTCCGTGTTCTCACTTTGTTGTCTTTGTTCTAATACCAGGTGTGAGACCCTACAAGTGCACTTTGTGTGCTAAGGCCTTCACCCAGCGTTGCTCCCTAGAATCTCACCTGAAGAAGATCCATGCCATAACTCAACAGTACGCCTACAAAGAGCGCAGGGACAAAGTGTTTGTGTGCGAGGAGTGTGGACTGACAGCGCAGACGCAGGACAGCCTGTGGAGTCACCTCACAGCTGAACATCCCGGCAGCAGACTAATAACAGCCAAGAGCATAAACTGCAAGACAACAGGAGATTTAACTGAACACACGCAAAATATCAATGACGGCGCCAGCCAATGAAAACGAGGAAACACTGTTTTGATAATGAATCCTTTTGTTCAACTTTACATGCACTTTTGTACACAGTAATTCTGAGAAGAGCGAAAAGTGTCTTCAAAACATTTTTGAGTGAAGATTATTTCGACGCATTAAATCACGACTAAACTAAAGGATATTTGTAAAGATAGGTAAAACCTATTTAATTATGAATCATTTGTTGGTTTTGTATATTCTACCTATGCTGTTGTGTTAAGCATTGGCTTATTCCATTGTATATACTTTATATTTTTATGAAGTGAAAAGCTGTTACACTGCTCATCAGCATTCATACTAATAAATATCTTGTTGGTTTGTTGTAATGAGATGTCCCCTGTGTGCTTTTTGTACGTGCACCTGCGATGCATTGTCCTTTGATTTTAACATTGCAGTGTTAAAATGCAATGAAAACGAGTTTTAACTTAAATACATCGTAATGAAACTACAGTAACCTGACATCAGACGCCATCATTATACGGATCGTCCAATTATTACCAGTTACAGGAGCGTGACGTCAGCGTGAGGTCCGCAGGAGACCGACCGTTCAGGTGAAGAGACGCTCGGCACAATATTTCGTTATTTCGACACCTCGGGCTTCGTTAAGATGTCGATAAACAGTCGCAAAAGGGGATTAATCGCGCTGCTGCCGATTACGACACCGAGCGAGCCGTCGGCGGAGACGGTCGTGCAGAACGAGCCGCGAATATGAGGCGCCGTCTTCCGTCGAGCCCGCCGCGCGTTTGTCACGCACGCTGAGGGGAAACCAACAGTTCACCGTTATTCCCGCTCCGTGACGAGCATCGAGAAGAACCGCAAACGCCTTTCGGATGAGGTGAGGCGATAACCTCCGAGAGACACGACGCGGAAAGGACACATCTTTGGGGGATGCTCGTGCGCCGTGACCGTCGCCGCCGCAGAAGCGTGGTGGCAGTCGCCGCGGACGAGGTGAAATGGGTTACGGGAAGGTGCTAACGGTGGACCGCAGCGCTGTTTATCATCCCGGACCTGACGCGCGGTGATTGTACATGTTCGTAGAAAATGCAAGGAGTGACGGTAACGGGAGAGGCGCCCACATTGACCGGCGGCGGAAGAGAGGAGGTAAGCAAACAAACATTGTACCTTCATGTCGTTTTATGTTATATGGCATATATGTATTGTTCATGTATACAGGAGTAGAGAGTAGCATGCATATGCATATATATATATGAACTATGAAAATGACGTTGTGTTGTTTGTGTCTTATTATTTTGTGAGCATAACAAGCTGTATTGCTGTGATATGCATTTACCGCAGATAATCTGTTGAAATGTGTTCGGAAGGGGATGCAGAAATCGTTCGTGTTGTGTGTGTGTATGTGTGTGTTATGTTTGTTGACTTTATTTAAGACTGATCCGAAAGAAAGATGACGAAAGCAGGTGAGACGAAAGCCCAGTTGTTTTTTTAAACGATGTTTAACAGCACATGCCCTCATACGTCAGTATTCACCTTTGCTTTGAGACATACGGCTTTGGGTTTTATTATGGACTGGAATCGCTCCGTTTATAGAGGGGAGGGGCCGTGCAACCTGCCACATACCGTGTCGTCATAGGAACCATGAATGAAAGCTACCGGGACGAATGCACCCCTCATTATTTTACTTTCTCTACAATTTCCACGTTTGTTTACGTACAGTCATCTCAGAATGAATGAAAACGCGCGTTTGTTGCGGGGAACGTTGGCCCAAAAAGGTCTTCATTTCTAAGTCCTAATTTTTAAGAGGTGTGTGACTTGATTTAACCAACAAACCAAATACGAATTGTGACAGTGTCCAGAAGCACTGGACCATTATAGTGTGAGAGCTCACGCCTCTTAAATGTTAGTCTTAGAAAACTAGACCAGATCAGATACAGATTTGCACAATAAAGAGATTCATAATATGTGATGTTTTAATCATTGGTTATGCATTGCACGTTTTGACCATCTTTGCTCCCAAAAAACCTCAATTTGAACTTGACTGCTTAATACATTTCCTGGATGTTTTCGTACGTTGACTTTTCCCACCTGACTCACAAAATGTATCTTAGACAGCAGAAGGTCTGGTCTCAGTGGTGGCATTTACTGGTTTCTGGATATTTACTTGGATATTTCCTGTGTCTACTTCAGGGTTCTCCAATCCATGTCCCTGGAAGTCCACAGCGCTTTAGCTCCAGCCTACTCCAGTAACACACCTGTCTGGATGTTTCTGTCAGGCTCAAAGATCTTGATTAGCTGCGATTCATTAGAGTTGAAGATAAACTCTGCAGCTTTGTGGAGCTCACTGGAGACCTCTGGTCTAGTGCATTATAGAAAATCCATTAATTAACTTAATCTCTTCAGGTAGCACAAAATGTTGGTTTTCATAGCATCATTTTCCATATTTTTCTCTCTAGTCTGTCTCACGCCATCAGTTGCTGAGTTTACCCTGCATATTAAGTTACAGATCGATGCATAGAACGGGATACTGTGGGGGATGGGACGTTTTCGTAAACCATGTTTAGTTTTCATAGTGTTTGTATTACATTGTCACTTTCAGCATGGCAACACGTTTTAATTTAGTGACAGCTAAACGACACCTGTCATTCACTGTGCGTTTGGCGCAGTGTGTGGTTTTGTACAGTAATAAGTAAGCATGTTGTACTGTGAGCGTGTTTTCACAAGACTTTGTTGGATGTTTTGTGTTGTGGACAAGCACATATCTTTTGTGAGTGCTCTCTTGGTCAGAGAGCATGGGATAAATATGCTGACTGCGCAGTCAGGTCTGTAAGAGAGCACTCAGACTATCCTGTTTTAATTTATGACCATCCCTTCCTCCTCCACCCTTTAACATTCTTAGTTTATCCAAACACTTAACTAGTAGCCATTGTGTATTACCTGTTTATCTGTTTTAAGTGTATTCTGCATCCCATCGATCCCAATATTATTTGTTCAGACTGAGTATTTTAGGAGCCCAATGTCCTCTATCTTAAAATGCTTCACGCACACAGCTAACAAGTAAAGGGATAGAGGGCAAACAGTCACTTTGTTTTGCTCGCTCATCCTCTGTCCCACGAGGGCAAATAATGGCTCATTTATGCTTGCAGGAAAACGCACACAAAAGCAACACTCAGTTAGATGTGTTATGATTATGTCTGCACATGTGAAAGGCATTCAAATGCATTGGACTCCAGATGGGTCTGGGATGTCTAAATAATTGAACCTATCAGTGGTTGTGAAACAGACGGCCGACTTTATCCACTATTTATACACGGCTGCCATTTTGTTCTAGGCTTGAAGTGTTGCTGAAGTTGTAATCACAGACTCCAGAATATTTTCACACTGAAGAGCAACACATCTCTTAGAACACACTTTCTTGTGGTACCAGCAGCGTTCTGCATTTGCATCTCATCCCTTCTAAGCAATTTCTGAATAAATAATTCATGTAACGTACTAATGAGAATGATATAGTAATGGTACCCTGATCCACAGGTAAATATGAAGTATGTAAAGTATACTAGGTGTGTTTCCACACACTACTGTATGTTTTTACACTTGGCACAGTGTAACACGTGTCTCATAAATTCAGTTTGTTTTTATGTTGTCAATATTAAAAACAGGCAGCGATCATAACTTGTACACGCAATGATAGAGGCTTTATGTTCACTGCAGGTGCTAATAGATTTGTGTCTCTCATCACAGTTTGCTCTCTTGTCCTTGTGAAAGACACAATTAAGCTCTTGCCAGGAGGAGCGCAGTCTCCGTGCCACGCTGGGACTGCAGCCCGCTTTTACTGCTGCAGTTTGCTTCACAGCAAGGGCATAGCTTGTACTGATAGCTGATTTATGTGTGTGTGTGTGAGAGAGAGAGAGTGTGTGTGTTAGAGAAGAGAGCACAGTTAAAGGGATATCCTGTATATTTGTGTGCACCACATAGACTCTTGTCTTTTTGTATTTGTGTTTTTGTTTGTATAGAGGGTCTGCATGTCTTTTCTGTTGTTATCTCCCACCTGCTGTCGTTTGGAATCTGTGCCCGTATGGCCGCAGTTCCTCCAGCCACCACCGGGATCAGACCAGGCAGTAGAGATCCACATGCATTTACTCCAGTGGAGGCACTCAGTGGTGTAAAAGCCTCTAGACTTTACCTCCTCAGTCACACAGAGCATCTTAACAGGAGACATGGTTTGGGTTACGAGCAGCCAGGAAATGTATTCAGCCCTCAGGAGAATGATGTATTACTGAGTTCTCTTACGCTGAGTGAATCGAGCAGTCCACACTGCACTCAGATGTACACGTTACCTCATAGGCATACAGTACATTTTCCTGAATCGTGTAAAAATATGTCAGATGTCATTTTGCTTTGTACTGACTCTTGTCTCTTTTTTTTCTTTTCCCTGCCCTTCAAATCACCCCCCCCCCAACTTTTATTCACTGTTGCACCCTGTGTGCATGTACACCCCAAAATTCAACACCTTCCTACCCATTTCTGTTTATTCCTCTCCATTCAATTTCCCATCCATCTGTACACCATTATTGCCCTCTCCACCTTCTGTCCCCTGCTCTCCATCCACATCCCCCCTCCCTCTTCTCCACCCACAGCAGCGTCCCCTCAAGCAGTCCCTGAGTGGCTCGCTGTGCCGAGAGTCACACTGGAAATGTCTGCTGCTCACACTGCTGATGTACGGCTGCTTCGGCACGCTAGTGTGGTGCTCTCTGTATCGCATCACCGTTTTGGCATCTACTGACCACGGCTTCTATGTAGACCAAGCCCCGCTCTACGAAAGCCCATGTTCAAATGGTTATGTGTACATCCCCGTGTCCTTCCTGGCCATGCTTTATGTAGTCTACCTGGTCGAGTGCTGGCACTGTTACTCTAAAACTGCTAATCTCGCCAAGGTGGAGATCAGCGCGGTGTACGACAGGATACAGCGGCTGCAGCAGGCCACGCCCTGCATCTGGTGGAAAGCCATCAGCTACCATTACGTGCGACGTACCCGACAGGTGACGCGTTACCGCAACGGAGACGCCTACACCACCACGCAGGTGTACCACGAAAGGGTTAACACGCACGCAACGAGCTCTGAGTTTGACTACTCACGCCTTGGAGTCAAAGACGTTTCTAAAGAGCTCCAGGGCTTGTTGGAGCATCCCGTCACCCGTTTGCGTTTCACGAAGTGCTTCAGCTTTGCCAGCGCCCGTGCAGAGACTGCCTACCTCACACAGAGAGCGCGCTTCTTTGGTGACAACGAGGGTTTGGATGACTACATGGAAGCGCGAGAGGGCATGCATCTTAAAAACGTGGACTTTCGAGAACACATGCTGGCGTTCCCCGACCCATCACGGCCACCTTGGTACACTCGACGCTGGGTGTACTGGCTGTCCTCTGCTCTTCTGCTGTCATGGCCTCTTCGCGTTATCGCTGAGTACAGCACGGCGTACGTTCACTACCATGTTGAGAAACTCTTTGGCGAGAATGAGGACGCAAATGACAATGACCACACAGAGACGGGGAACTACCGCACGGGCTTTGAACACGGCACGGGGGGTCCGACCCTGCGCGTCATATCACGGGTCAACACGGTGGACATGACCGAACTGGAATGGCACATTCGCTGTAACCAGCAGATGGTGCCGAGCTATTCGGAGGCCTTGCTTATGGATTTGGATGTGAATACAAACACGCCCTTATCGGTTGCCATGGCAGCGCGTATGCGACGCAATTCTAGCTACTTTCTTCAGAGCTGCCCCAGGTGTCGGAGGTCAGCGAGTAGCTCCTCCCTCCCCTCTTGGATTAGGGGGAACGCGGCCACTGGGACGAACTCATTTCCCATCAGGCCCGGCGGTAGACTGTCCGTTAGTCGTAGCGGTTTCTCTCTCGGCCGTTTACACGGTGCAAGAAGCCGCCACCCCTGCTTGTTCCACTCCAGAAGCCTCGGGGGAGGGATGGGCGGCCGGGCGGAGGAGGGTGGCGGCGGCTTTCTTGGTCTTGGGTTTAGAGTGCCAGATGAGGAGAGAAGGGGTGTGTTAGAGAACGAAGGTCTTGAGGACGAGGAGGTGGAGGAAACAGACCAGGTGGAGGAGAGAGAGAATGGTGAGAACAGGGAGGATGAGCGAGACAGGCCGCCCACCTATCAGGATGCTCTGTACCTTCCTGTGCTAATCATTCACGGGGAGGAGAGCTGTCACGGGGGGCGTGGCCTCGACACGGGCTAAAATAACTGCTCTGATCTAATGAATGTAAGCTGAGGCTTTTGTGAAGTAGAGAGAGCTGCCGATGATTCATGTATGTTTGCAAACAGGTTGAAGAGTAGAGGACAATAATTAACACACCGATAGCAAAGGCAGAATAGAAACGGAGGGAAAACACTCCAGACTGATTCGTGTCAATGTGTAACATCGCAAAAAAATCCTTCACATGTAGAATGTTCTAGGGATTAAAAATAACATACATCGGTCATGTCATATCCACGTCAACCGCTCTGGCTTGATTCAGACTGACCCTAAATACAAGTATGTAGTTAATATCTAGTAGAGAAATAATAGGCATGGAATATAAAGTGTCCTATATCAATTTAATGTCCTATTCTTAAAATCTCTGGCATATCACGTCCATAAAAGACCAAGAAAGCGCAGTGGGTTCTTTTTTCCGATCAGGCATAATGTAGTTTAAGTACAACAGCATCGGCAACCTGCATGTAAGGGTTGAATATCTGGAACAGAACATTAAAGCGCAATATGTCATGTCGGTGTAGATTTATAGATAAATTAGCAGACAGCCTTCGCAGCTTATGGATGAAGCATCTGTACAAACTGTGTTTTATACAGACGTCAGGAGAAAGAGTC
>JAZGTI010017345.1:0-12249 GCA_036877585.1 Botia kubotai | reverse complement strand
CATACGGTCTGAACTCATCTTTAATAACCTGTCCTAATAACCATCACTGTGCTCATGTCAGGCTAAATTCAGGTTAGTTGTAGACTGCACTTGTTCTACAGTCTGTTTCACAAATGTTCTACCGCTAAATTTAATATGATTAATTATGCTCTTTTTCAGCGAAACAGAATTAAATCTGTGTATTAAAATGAAAAGTATTATTTCAAATGATACATTTGTTGCCAGCACTACTGACTAAACGTTTTTGCCACATATAGGCAATAAATCATATTTTTACCAGCGTTGCGTACCTGTTGAATTCAGATGTAAAGTAACACTAACATCATTTAGTTCTGAATAATGGAATGAAACTATCTCATGCTGCAACACCGATGGCTGTAACAATGGCAGTCTGCCTGGTGAGTACTATTACTTTACATTACATTACATTTATGCATTTGGCTTGATTTACGATTGATCCAAGGTATACAGGTTTTCATTATGTATTCCCTGGGAATTGAACCAACAACCTTTGCACTGCTAATTCAATGCACATCAGTTGAGCTACAGAAACACATTAAACAGTACTACTAATACTACTACTAGTAATATACCAATATATTAATTCACACTATACCAAAATATTGCCATAACACTCATATACATGAGTAAAAAAATATTGTCTGTTAACATAAAATACAGTTCAGTTTAATTAAAGGTAAAATGTGCATTTTACCTTTCTAGAACACAATGCCGCCCCGAATGGACTGAAGTGTGATTCATGCATAAATGAGACAGACAAGATATGCAACACACCCCTGTCCTGTGTGGGAATCCAGACCTGCTGCGTCAACATGACATGTAATGAATTACTGTTTTCTTTTATTATTGGTTTAAGGAATTGTTTTAAAAAATTGTAAAAAAAATTTGATTCACCTTTTGAATAGGTATGGTAAAGTAAGTCAGATAAACACTCAAAGTATTACCTATGAAATAAAGCTTAAAAAGTGCATTAAAAAGATGTGTGTCTGTGTGTCTGTGTGTGTTCCATCAGATTCATGGAACAAAAATGTCACCTTTAAGGGTTGTGCTTCAAACAATTTCAACATATCACAAAACATCACAATCTCGACCAACTGCTTTAATAAGGGAAACCTTTTTATTTAAATATATTTTTTGCATTTATTTGAGCACACCACACCGCTGCACACCACCTATTTATTTTGGAAGTTGACTATTGACTCGTGTTCATCATGTGCCTGCTGTTGGGACTGATGGGTGTAATGACAGGTGTAATGATGTGTTGAATTACTGTTGTCTTTTGTGTTAGGTGAGAATGGTGTGAAAAGGAACAACCTTAAAAAATAGATCTTTTAAACATTTATGGACAAATAAGTTGAGATCCACTTGAAGTACTATGAGATGGACCTGATAAAAATTGGATAAAAAATTTTTGTGTGTGCGTTTCATAAATTGTTTTGCTGAGAAATGTCAAAGTAAAGAGCTGTGGTTTACAAGACTTTTAATGAATTCTTGCAGGTCTGGATCAACTGCAAATGGAACCTAAACCTTTCCCTTCCTCAACTCTATTCCCTTACCTTTCCACTTCCCCTTCTACATGATGTTACTCCTGTTTTTTCTTCAGTAGAACAGTAAAGAAGACTTTTAGCTGAAGTCATGATCCATAGTGATTCATAAAATGCAAGTTCACTGTTAGTTTCTTTTGGGAGTAAAAAGCAGATATTAGCCGCATCCCAGTTCGAAGACTGGATCCTTCAAAGTACTTGGACTTTGAAGAATGCAGCCTCCAAAGTCCACAGAGTGAACCGAAATAAGACAGTGTAGCTTACGGAGGATCGCCTGGTGACAGCAGCAGGACACAGAGGAACAATTTCTGACTTTATAAAGAAAATATTGAACCAGAAAGTTTAGTAAGTATATGGTACATTGCTGTAGATTAAGTTATCCAACAGTATGTCAAATTAACCAACTTCATTAATATACAGTAAAATGTAAAATGTAACATACACAGTAATAAAGCTTTAATTTTAAAGAAAACATTATATAATACTATAACACCAACAGGCCCCCTTTTTCCACAGATTACATACTTTAACAAACATTTTGAATGTTTATTTCCATTCAAGTAGGTTGTAAGATTACATTTATGAAACTAAATTAAAAAGGAACAATATAAGAAAATTAGGTATGTAATTCCTATAGTTGCACACTTTAAATAGGTACTGAAAAATAAGTTTAGAAAGTCACTTAGTTATTAATTGCTGTATGTAGCTACTGTAAAATTAAGCTTTATGTTTAAAATGTGCGTATGTGTTTTCCATTTTCAGATTATCCATTGGTCAATGGAACTGTCAATATGCACATTTTGGAGCCTGGGAGCTCAATCCAACAGGAAGGAACAGAATAGGTGAACTTCTTAGAGACTGATCTGGCACCTCATTTTGGGGGAACAATCAGACATTGCTCATTTACAGACTATAGTTGGCGGAAGGGGACATACTGTATGTCTGAAGGAGTGAGTTGAGGTAGGAGGGTAAAGTTCCAGTGACTGTACCGCTGCAGTATTTCTGAAAGTATAATTAGGTTTTAACCCAAACACTTCCACCATCAGCCTTTGGTTGGAAAACAGTCATTGGTTGAACCAGTGTTGCTGTATCATATTTCTCACTTTTTGTATCAACATCTTATTTGTTTCAGCTTCTGTTGCAGATTATTGTTCTTTAGAAGTTTGCATTTGTCTACTTGTAGTTTCCTTTCGTGTATGCTTTTGTTTCCCTGTTAAATTAAATAATTATAATAATACTTTAAATACTTAACCTAATGAAATTAACAAGGTGAGAGCTTTAAACATAACAGCTGTATTCAGCAGAAATTCATATTAAAAATATTAAACAGTAAATGTATGTTCTGAATAATCTTGAGAAAACATGTTTTTCAAACCATTTTACAAAGATAAAGCAATTCACAAAAACTGCAGAGATGAAAATATTATAGTGAAGCACAATCACGAACAGGCGAGTTCCTCAACCTTTGGCACTCAACTGCACCTGATGTATGTCAGTCATTGGTATTAAGTGTTGAATAATTACTGAATGGTGACAACTGTAAATATACATTTTTCTGCACTTCTGCGTTTTTTTCAAAGCATTTAAAAATAATAAACAATTAAAAGAGTTGAAAAGAATAATTAAAAAGAAAACTAAATAGATAAATTAAGGAAACAAAATAATGGTTAATTTGTTAATATTAGTTAATGCTTTAGGTCTCAGAAACTAACAATAAAATGTGTTTTTACAGCATTAATTAAACAGGATTAGTATTCTAACTAAATGCTAAAATAGTCGTACATTATTACCAACAATGCTGTTGTCACTACTTACAAATGCTAACTTAGACATAATCTTTATAATTATTGTTAAAATACAAAACACCAATTGCATATTGTCTCATATTTTTGACAGCATTGAAAATAATTCCACAGACAGAAACACTGCCTATTAAACAATATGTACTATAAACTTTTATTCTAAATTTGGAAATGGTTGACTGAGGAAAGTGGTAGCTTTAACCAGGTGAAACATTACAATACATTACACAAAGCACACGTTTCTTATAGAAAAAGCTTTTATTGCATAAACTCTTATTAAGACGTGTCTCTCCAGAGACACAGTTAATTTGTTGCATGCCCCAATCTCTTGTTTTATTTGTTATAGACGACTCCTCAATATATTTTTTATGCCACTCTGGAGGCTTTTACCATAAATTATACAGACACACTAAGCTCTCCATTTGCAGGACAGATGTTATTTTTCCCTGAGAGAAAGAACAGGACCTGCTTCATAATTTAGAGGTCATGCTGTCCAGACCCAAGAATAAATAAATAACAAATAAATATACAACAAACAAAATATTCAGTCCACTCTGTGCACACATGTACCAATAAACACACTTTACATAAAGGGAACCAGTAGCCTATAAAAGGCCAACAAAATAAACATGTTTCTATGACACAGTTTATAAAAACAAGCAAATGAAATTGTGAGGATACCTCACAAATTAGAGGAGAGCAGAAAATGTTCTAACACCATTTAATGAATTGTTTAATGAATGTAATGTTGATGAAATAACGTTTTAATGAACTGCTTTAATAAATCAGAAATTAGCTACAGGGATGATGTCACTATCACGCATGGTCACAACCTACGGCTGACAAGACATACATTTGCCGCAACTGTGAAAATAACTATTATACCTGGTGTACCGATACAATATAAAGGGAAATTGGTATGTATGTATATAGTGTGTGTGTTTGTGCTTAAATCTAAGACACACAAACACAGAGCTAGTCAGACAATAATCAATAGCATCCTGAAAGGGGTTTGGACATTAAATGCTTGTTCCATTTTAAACTGGGTGGGGAAACAGTATGTTCACTGCAGAATATCAGTGCACAGTGGATATCCCAGGTTTAAACCCAGCAATCCCATAAAATGTGCATGAATGTGGCTGTCAAAGAATCAAGACACCAAGTATCTCACTCCCATGATAGTGAGGATGTATCGAGGTTGTGCGTGTGCCCCTCATTTACTTATTTATGATATGAATATTTATACACTAGGTGGTGTGATCCAACCTGTAATCCTTTAGATAAGGACTGGAAATGTACTAGAGACATCTGTGATTGGTGTGTGTCTTTCATTAGCATCAGAACTTTTCCTATTTGTAAATGTAGCTTTTAAAACTAGGCTTGTTGGTTCTTAGGACAAAATGTTAAATGCTCTCTCTCTCTGTAAGTCGCTTTGGATAAAAGTGTCTGCTAAATGGACAAATGTAAATGTATTATAAATAGTATAAAACGTAATAGCAAGTTAAGATTTGCACGTGGACGTTAATGGGATTTTACATGGGATTAAAACAAAAGTCATTTGGTTGTATGATATCCATTATCCATTCTGTATGAAAATATCACCGCCTGTCGCCACAATCGCGTTTTCGCCAGCTGAGTGCGCTGTTTCCAAACAAAACCAACATCTAAACAGGAAGGCAAGTCAATTTTATCGAAGACCCACAGTCGTAGTACTTTTTCCTTACATTTACGTTTTCCGCATTATTAGTGCATTCTATTTAATGAAGATAAAATAAAATCCTTTTTCCCAGTAAATTATAGAATTGGTTAATCAATTGAGATTCTTAAAGCTTACACCCCTGAATTTTTGTAAAGGTGTGACAAAAATAAATGACTTTTAAATGAGACTTATAAAATGAACTAGTCGTGAATGTAAAATATTCTGGCCTGCTAATTCAGATATGATTTTTACGCTATATGTCAAAGAAGTTGACGGCGTCTCAGGAGAGACTTTCATGTCGCGTTTCTCCGGCACCCTCATTCTGGCCCTTCGCCAAGGACGCACAAGAAGTACGAGCACGCGCTGACAGCTGTCACTGAGGCTCGCAATAATGCAGATGGTCTAACCTGAGATGAAATGGGACAGGTCCTGGCGCGAGCCTCCCACTCTTAAAACGCAAGGCTTCCCTCAGTATCTCGGGTTGAAAAAAGGACTTGAAATACCTGGAAAAATTACCTTTTTTGTCCCTTGTAAACTTTTAGTTTCAGCTATTGTTGGTCTGCTCTTTATTAGCATAGACCTAACTGTAATACATGAGGTTTGTCGTGCCAAAATTGATAGTTGGGTTATATAAATCTAGTATGCAATCATGTCTTAAAATGTTCTTATAAATGTAATTTTTATTTTATTAATTGTATAGGCTACGGCTACCTACAGTTAAAGCTGTCTGTACCTTGCTGTTATTATCATTATGTAGTTCTTTCTTTTTACTTAATTTTGCACATACCCTCTGCTTTATGTACAGGAACACAGAAAGAGAGACTTAAAGAGTCAGAGAACTGGCAGCTGGGGAAGGATGTAAGTGGAGAGATAAGGGCCTGGATATAAGAGGGGTCACAGGGCCAACAGTGTTGTAAGGAGGGGAACACAGGACTGGGAAATTGATATGAGCAACCTCATAGAAAGAAGGAACATCAAAAGTGAAGAAAAGAGTGAACAGAAATAAAGCCTAAATTAATGTGATCGGTAGAAACTAGAGTTATTCACAAATATTTGAGAAATGAAAAAATAGAATAATGGAACAAGATACACACAATGATAACAAAGAGCAAAAATACATTGAATGTTAATGTAAGCAAATATACATTCACTTTTGTGTGCGGCAGGAAGTGCTCTCTCTCTCTCTCTCTCTCTCTCTCTCTCTCATTCTCTGCTTAGTCAGCTCATTATCCGATGGAGCTTCAGACAGAATGGGTTTAAATCTCAGCATTGCCCCCAGCCCTCACTCTCCTTATTTTACACTCTTACCTAGTTTGTTTTCCTGCATCTCTTTATGTCTTTGTTTTCCATGCCATCATCCCTTCATTTAAGTTCTTATGAAACCTTTTATTGCCCCTGCTCACCCTCACCAACCCTATCTATCACACCTCCACCTTACTTGTTCCAGGGGCCCTGAAGCAGCACCACTCATGATGTCTTTGCTCCTGCTTTTTAAAGGGCCTTCGTGGGGGCCCTGGGCTAACATTTCCCATATGCTCACACATCATGGAATGTGTCTGTTTTGGGGAAGGTTCATTTTTTGCCGCTTTTTGTGTCCCTGTTTTATTTTGTTATTTTTTACCTTTACCGGCTTCTGAGGTTAATAAATTACCTTCAGTTCAGTACTGTACAGTTATAGTACAGTACTGTTAGAATATCATATTATATATTAATAGTGACATGTTGAAAGTTTGACATATATTCTAAACATACAGTAACGATCAATATCTGTTTAAAATGTCATGGTAATCTTCAGATAAAATAATGTTACCACAACATTGTTAATGTTATCAAATTGCAATTTACATATTTTAGAAAATTAAGGTGATAATAAGCAGTGTATTGATCACCAGGGAGGGTCTTTAAGATTTAAATAATTTAAGATTGAATTATTTCTTTATGATATCTGCAAATTAATTGAAAACATTAGACCCACTGAGCTGGGTAAAACCTCATCATAATATAAGTAGGCCATAGATAATCTGGTTTTAAAGATTAGCTATAACATCTTACTTCTCATTAATAAATTATTTTTTAAATCTGAATGTAAGATTAAACTATCACAAATCCACATTGTGTTATTACTCATTTTTTGTAATACTTAGACAACATTCAGTATTGCACAAATCTGTACTATTTTATATCACATGATACAGATAATTTATAATGGGAGCTACATTTTCAATGTTTGCCTTTTGAGGACTCACTGATTTACACACTTTTTGAGCAACCCCATTATCCGAGAGAGTGTTATATATAGTATGTGTAGTATCTTTCAAGAATATTATGTTAATTATTTCATATTTCATCAAAAACAGCAGCACTATACTATCAGAGTGATGTTGCGCCAATGCAAAATATGTAAACATTACTTTTAGTTTCCTTTAAACTTATTATACCAAAGAGAATATATTTCTAAAAATATTACAGCATTAAATATTACCCAACCAACGCAGACCCACATTTTGCTCTGTTGCAATTCCTAAAGGTAACAATTCTTATTAGAAAACTTGTTTTGGGCCAGTATGTTTTTTTTTCATTTGACAGTGACTGTTACCTTTATTTACGCAATTAAACAGAAGTCACACGATGTTTATAATAAACATTTTGCCCTTGAGAAAGCAGCTGTTAAGATGCACTAAGACCTGACATAATGACTCAAAACATTATATATCTTTTCCTACATCCTACATTTAAGTTTTTAATTTGATCTTGAACAGATTCTCTTAAAGAAACATCATGCAGCCAAAAAGAAATCCCTCTAGATAAATTGACTCAATTGTATTAGAATGTGAGGTAATTTTAGAAGCTCTGTTTGCTCATAGAGAGAGTCTTTAGTGAGAGATGACCAGACTCCACACGTTCCTCCAGGAATTCTGCTTGACACTCTTGACTGTGTGGTTTTTCTTCTCCTCCCTGGGGTCAAATACAGAGCGAAGGATCACAGCAATACGTTCCACACCCTTTAAAGACCTGAGCACTACTCAAGGGGGCATGTGTGTGTGAAGTGTGTAATGTGTGTTAGGGAGCCCTGGAGGAAAAAAGCCGCAGGCTGTTCAACACGCTTGAATATCTACCACCTCTCTCTCTCCCGATCTCTTTCTCCCGATGTCTCTCGCTCCCCTCACTGCAGCCCAGTAGACCGCTTCTCTCCGCACGTTTAAATATTTCAGTGGGAGGCAGAGGGTGGGGGGTTACTGACGACAACTTCATAAATACTCAATGACAAATGGCCCGCCTTGCCACCACCTGTCAAAGCCAGCAATGATTTATTGATTTCTTTATTTGTCACATAAAAAGAAGAGAACTCTCCATCTCTGTCCATCTCTCTCTTTCTCTCTCTCTCTCTCTCTCTCTCTCTCTTAGCTCACTAACACAAAGCAGTAGTGAGCAAATTGCTGCTTGATGTGAAAAGACAATTCTTCTTCTGATCCATTGGACAGGACAGCAAGATAGACTTAAAACCAAATGCTTCCCTTTTTCCTCTGTATCACATACCGTGTCTCTTTTTTGGATTTCTGTAAAACTCTTTCTTGAGGGTTTCGCATTAGTACTTCTACATGCTTTGTTCTCCCATAAAATGTTTCGATGGGCATAACTTATATTGATTGAGATTCGTTTTCATAGGAAAAAAGATGTTTTTTTATGGATTTGATGTCACAAATCACATGATGAGCTCATGAGCTGTTAAAGTTTATATACATCATAAATTACTTCATGTTTCATTATTAGAACTGTCATATTTAATCATGTTTTAGAACAGATCATACTATGCCATACTATCATATTATGGGAATACATTTTTATGTAATTTGAAATTTAAATTTTTCTCTGACAGCAGCTTTGTATTTGTCTTTTCTAAATTAATTTATTTCTGAATAATCCTTTTTTAAGGATTAAAAAGACCAAACCTGTCTGATTTTCTTCTGTGGTGCATCAATAGGGAAGTGCACTATATTCCAACACTTCTATGTGGCGAACAGACTGAAAATAAAAATCTTGCCATGAAAATGACAGCTTTGGTCACCATTCATGTTTACAAATGGTGTGGAAATAAGCAGCTTGGACATTCACTTTAAATAGTTCCTTTTGTGTTCAATTAAAGAAATAAAATCCTACAGGTTTCAAAACACATGAGGCTGGGTAAATCTTGATTTATTTTAGGGTGAATCGTTCTTCAAATAACTTAAATAAAAATGTGGACTATTATTGCTTAAGTAATGAAGAATCTTTGTGTGTAGGCGTTACCAGCCATTTCATCTCGTTGGCGGTCCGTCCAACAACATCTTTTCCCCGTCCTGCCTGCGTACAAACCTGCTATTTTATACATTCCATTAGCCTATCCTTACCTGTCCTATGTCTCCCTCTGTCTCTCTCTCTCTCTCTCTGTTTTATACTTCTTTGTCTCTTGTGTCTCCTTGTCTCATCATTCCTGCCCCTGTCTCTCTCTCCCTCTCACTCTGGGGCCTGGCAGCCTGTCGATGAGAGTCATTGGTCGGCGGCAGGCGCAGTCAATGACCCTGACAGTGCGCAGTTATCGCCCTAATTAAGATGCCACACTTGAGTTAAACCGCTGCATTAAGATTTGATGGAGAATTGATCAGAGTGTCACAGGCCGCAAGAGCAGGAGAGAGATGAACAGAGCCTGAGATGAAGGAGGAAGGTCGCATTGCAGGCACGCCCACCACTCTGTCGATGGTGTCTGAAGCGCAGGGGTCAAAGGTTAAGACAATCTTTGATTCCAGTTGATCACCCCACTGTGTCACCGGTCGATGGATTAATTACTATGATATTGAAGCAGTGAGATCTCAAGTGGGCTGCCAAACGGTAAGCGAGTGTTTTTTGCATAGAAGAATGTGTGTGTGTGTGTGTGTGTGTGTTTTGGGTCACAATTAATTACTCTGTTTTTCAAGCTGTGTAATCTCAAGTGGACTGTCACATAGTAGGCAGGGATGTGCATGTGTGTTGTGAACATCAGGATTAATTATGGTGTTATTGGAGCAAAGCAATCTCTGGTGGGCTGTCAAACATTAGGCTGATCTGACTGTCAGGGGACGGAGCAACATAAGGCTAAGGAGCAGGTCATATCTATGTAATGCTCCCTTCCCCTCTTTGTGTGAATAAAACTATGTGTAGTTTTATTCACTATCCACTTTAGGACTACAAGTAATTTGTTTGCACCAACAAGCATAGAAAGTTAGTTGAATGTAATTTATTTGATTTTTTCCTACACCGAAAACCAAAACATATTTTGTGGTTCGGTCCCGTTAACCTCAACTCTCTTCCCAGCATGCAGTGGAGCATAAATATTTAATAATATTAATTACATGCTCTTGATCATTTGACTGTTATTGTTGTTACAATTACTAACTTGTCCTCATGCACATAATATTGAACATTTTAAAGCTTTATTTTGAAAGGGAACAATTTGTATGGAACTAGAATTAAGTAAATTAACTACAACTAAAGATTTTTTTTTAATTCTATGAATTTCTATGAATTTTTTATAGTGACATAACCAAGTCAAAGATGCATATATACATATATTTACAAAGATGCGTATATATATATATATATGCCTGACTAAACAAATCCAAACGAACCTTCATGTATCCACATGTTCTCATATAACCAAACAACAAACACTGTAAAAAACAGAGAGACACACTTTGGACAAGGCTGGAAAGGTAGAGTTTGTTCTTGTCAGCCTGCCACTATTGGAAAAGACATTATTGTGATGAACCAAACCACTTGAAGGCTACATCAGATTAGCATAAGAGTGACCAAGTGGCAGTCATAGTCAATAAGAGGTCAAATAGTCATGAAATAGGGTTATTTTAGGTCACATATTGGCTCATTCCTCAATGCATAAAACTGTGTTATGTGTGGTTTCCAAAAATAATGCATTTCCTACATAATATCATGGTCTGTCCGCAGCCAATTTCCCTGCCCCATCTCATTGTTTCTCTCTGTTTTCCATCTACTTGCCTCTTCACAGCAAAGCATATTCTGGATCTGCTCTTACCAGGTTCCTCACCTTCTATGTCCACGCTCTTTTTCCATACATGCTTCCTGCTATCTCTCTCTCTCTCTCTCTCTCTCTCTCTCTCTCATAGGGTCATTTGCCTTTTCAGATGAGATTATGAGCAGTAATGGAGGGGGAGGTGTAGACTGCTGAGACAGGGAGAAATGGCCTGCCGTGAGGATGGGAGATTTGATGGCTAGTCGATACAGAGGTAAAGAGAGAGAGAGTGAAAAAGGAGAAAGATGAAGAGGCGAGGTGACATGGAAGGAGAGCAAAAGTTTTTGTATATTGCCAAGCAGATAAATATAGGAATTTCATGTGAATTCATGTAAAATATAGATTATAACAATTTAGACTGACTAAGAACCTATCATTATCATTATCTTAGGTCAAGAGATTTAATTGAGTTTTTTAAATACCAACATTGTCTTAGTGGTTTTTCTTAAAAATATTTACCCTCGTTAAAAAAAGGTGCTTTGTGATGCCACAGAAGAAACATTTTTGGCTGTATGGTTCCATAAAGAACCTTTAACATCCATAGAACCTTTCTGTTTAACAAAAGGTTCTTTATAGTGCAGAATGGTTCTTTAGACAATAGAAAGGTGATAAAGAAATTTTTCTTTTAGGAACATTTGACTAAATAGTTCTTTGAGGAACCTAAATGGTTCTCCTAAGACATTGCTGTGAAGAACCCTTTAAGAACCTTTATTTGTAAGAGTGTAGAAGAAGAAAAAGAGACAAGAAGAAACATTGTTTACATTTAGTTTCAGTGCAGAACATATAAAAAAATGTGGATAGCATAGATAAGATAATTTGTCATAGACTTTGGTAAGAAATGTCTGAGTTCATTCTGAAATCTCTGACTTTTAAATGCAGATTTTGATCAAATCTGAGCCTAATTTGGGACATTATTGTGATCTCTTTTGAAACACCAGAGAAAACAAGAGTACAACTGTTTCTCATGAGAAAATGGGACAAACAGGAGACCAAAAGTCTTTGTTTGGTCATCATATAAACTAATTGCTGTCTCAGAGAAACAACTGAGATTTTGAAAAGATCTCATTTGTGCTTTTTCTTTCCTTCAAGAAGGTCTGGCATACACAACACTGAAATCTTGTT
>JAZGTI010017343.1:0-12249 GCA_036877585.1 Botia kubotai | reverse complement strand
GGGGGGGGGTTACAGACGGGCTGTATGACAGTACACCCTTATTGATTAGATAATCAGCCTGTCACCTAATACCAGTGTTCTTTACGTTGTCCCCTGCTGAGACAAACATGGTTGTTATTGCTGACTGCAGGGGATTCCCGCTACAGGCGCTTTTTATGTCCACTGTTGGGCTCATATTCTCTTCCACACGGTTGCCTCCTTTTCCTGGACAACTGGAAGAGTGTTTTCATTATGTGCCAAGATTGGTATGTCAGTCCTTTTGCCCATGACCCAGGTTTAGAATGCTTTGTGTTTTATTGGACGAATGATTGCTGAGTTACCGGGTTACCTCGCTCTGAGGCCGTCATACCTCCACCCTTCTTATACCTTCAGGCAAGGATTGGATTTGATCCTCAGGACTGTACCATGGGAACCGTTTGCTGTCTGCTGTCTATCTGTTTCCATTGTTTCGCTGTATCTTCCATTTCCTGAATGTGTCTGTCTGTGTTTCCCATTCAGATTTGTTGGTTTTTATACTTACTTTGTTATTTCATCGATGTGTTTTACGTTCCTGTCAGTTTTCTCATCTCTTTGACCTGAAACAATTCATGTCCGGTCCAAGTTTATGTACAGAATCAGAGGACAAACATGAGGGAGGTGCAGTCACACTGTCACAACCACCTTCCCCTGAGGGTCAAGAGTATCATGACCCTGCAGCAGGTGCTGTTGATCTCCTCGCTCAGTTTCTGGCCCAGATTTCCAGCTCTTTGCCCACAACTGTATTAGAGGATAGAGATTATAAAGATTTCCAGTTATTATTGTTGGGTAAATGCTGATAATTTTATTTTATTTTTTTATAGGAGTATTTAAGCTAAGTATAAGTACTCTGTTTTTGGGTGTCTTGATTGTTTTTTTTTTTCAATTAAACTGCAATCCGTAATTTTCGCCTCTCTGTCGCCATCTCTGTTTGAAATCTAAAATTGCAGGTTATTTGACGTCTTATTGTTTTCATTGACGTGCTTTGTTGGAGTTTGTTGAAGTCAAATTAAGACAAAATGACATTTTCCAGGAAATCGAACCCGACAGCTCAAATTATAAATCAATATTATAGACTTACCTTTGGAAATCGTCGTAGCGTAGAAAGGTCGTGTTGAACACTAATCTGTCATTGTTAATAACTAATTTTATTATCGGAAAAATGTTTACAGCGAATTACGAATTACAGCTTTAACAATAAAGAGTCTAAATTCGTAAATGAAAAATGTAACCCTCATTAATGCATTCAATAGGATAGCTAGAATTGTTTTGTAAACATCAAGCTAATATAATTTTTATCATTAATATTATTACGCCAAAGATTGCTACTTTTGTGTGGATTGCTTCCACATTTGTTATTTTCAGATTTAAAATCACGTTTGTTCACTGAAGTTACCATCTGATGTACGGGTCAGGGCCACTATTAAATTTTTTATGATTTTAAGATTTTCTCCTTTGTAGATTTTCTGTCTGTAACTGTCTAAACGGAAAGTTGACGTCTGTCTGATAAAATAATATAATTTTACGTTGCGTCTTTGATCCCCAAAAATAACAAATTTTACAAGCATGACTAATTTTATTTATAATTTGGATCCACATACAGTTTAATTTAAACGCGAAGCGCAGGTTTCCTCAAATGACCACGAGAGCAAATAAAACAGAGAAGCTAGTATTAACATTTCGTTTCGTTTAATAAAAACGTGCTTTAAGGTTATTTTTTATATTTAATTTGATAAAGCTACGCGACCAAAAATGCAATCGTCATGAGATCATGAGAAAAAAAGACAGTCGCCCACATCACGATGCAAATTGCACTTTGATTGACTCTTAATTTCATCTGAAGGCTGTTTTGTTTGGTTTTTATTCTGAGTCAATGAGCTTAATCAGAGTCACTGATCCTGCGGCTCTAAGCTCTCCGTGTTGTGTTTTTGTTTGTCGGGAGATCAGCGAGACTCTATCCGCACTTCATTAACCCTGAGCCGGGGACAATCCTCGGTAAGAGCCGAGGGATTTACCACTATCCTTTCACATGCAAAAATATCTGCGTCTCTTAACAAGACGGAGGAGCTTTTCTCGCGATCAGCTGCGCACTTCGCAAGAATAACCCTTTTCATCAATTTTGAGGGGGGTCATCAGCCTCCTTCGGATCATGTGCAGACCCATATGATGATTAAAAATACTTTTTGATCTTGGGTGTATCGGCGATAGAAATACGATATATTGTCGTTTTTCATAAATGGGGCTCACGTGTGACCTAAACCAAGTTTAAAATATATATTGCGCTTTTGTTCACACGCAATCATTTCGTAAATGCTCTTGTGACTGTTTTTTTTCTCCTTTACTGATTCATGAGCTGGAGTCACAAGATGAGACGCTAGATGACATGTGCTATGCGAAAGTTTACAGCGGGGGACCGACTGATCATAGCTTACAAGTTATCGACGTTCAATTAAAAGCTATTAAGGTCTTTTGTCTGCTCGTTAATATCCCATTCACTCGCCCTGTCAGAGCGCGGTCCCCAAACCCGACGCTTTATGGGCCGGGCTCTTGGTTGGGTTAAAGTCAGTCTTAGGCTCATGGGGGGATAAAGGGGGGGTCCTGTCATGCCGCTGACCAGATGTCCCCATGCTGATCCGAGCCGCCGTCAGCTCGGCCCGGTGACCAGCTGTTGGGGCCGTTTGGCAAAGAGCAGCAAAGCAACACTCTCAAGAAGGGCTATGGAAACCGTCCATTTCCAAATGGGATCATTTAGGGCACTTAAACAATTACACAGTTAGGTGACCATTAATATTTCATACCCGTATTGTTTATGAAATGGCTCTGCAAACTCTGCTTGCTTAGTCATACGTGTTGATGCTGTATATATTGTTCCAATAAGTTTCGGTTAATGTACTCTTGTGGAAAGACAACAGAGGAGGATGAGTGTGTGTGTGTGTGTGTGTGTGTGTGAGAGAGAGAGAGAGAGAGAGAGAGACTGTACACCTACAACCAATGTCCAATCTGTCTGTACCTGCAATTTCCTTTTCTTATCAACAGTCATAAATGCCGCCAATAGACCGAACATTATTCCACGTTGTATTGAAACTGCCTCGTACGATTCAAGGCGTAGGCTACGATCAAAATGATATTTAAGATGTGACCTATTAATAAGAGGGTAGTCGAGTTGAATCGAGTTTCCCAAAGCCCCGTGAAAATCTCCGGTCGTTTCTAAAAGGTTAGGCTTGCGAATGTACTTTTCCTCGGGTAAGACATTCTTATTAACTTTTTTTTGTAGCTTCGACAAATTAAATCCGCGATGCTAACCAAATAGCGTTGGGTTTGTGCAAAGTGTCTGACAGTCATGTTTAAATTTATTCAAACACTCTCGCCCGTACTGGAGTTCTCTGAGCTATAATTTTGTGATATTGCGATCGGTGGCGTTATTTTGTGTTTATTTCCATAAGCAATCTTTGACTTTTTATTAAATTACGCTGTAAACCTGGACAGCATTCGATTCGATTTTGAAGGCAATGACTTGATATTTGTACCAGTGTAACAAATATTTGAATTTTATTTTTTTTATCTAAATATTTTCCTTTTAGTTTTGCGTTTCATTTTGAAATTTAGTCCGTTACATCTTAAAATAATGAAGCCTTAAGACAATAGGAACAACCAAGTTGTTGGCTTTCAGACATGGAGGTACAAATAAGTTTAATTGGAATTTAACTGTACAATTTGATCATTTTCACTCACCAGTTGGCCAGTGTGTTATTAAACAGCATTGGGCTATTTATCACTTCACCAGTATTTTACAATATATATACTACATTTTAAAATGATATAAAAAGATATGTAATATTATAAGATGGTGTCTGAGATTATTATTTCCCAGGTAATGGATATCTATATATCTAATATACCGATTACATTTGGGAGAAAGTTAGACTGGCCCAGGCAGCAGCACATTTTTCCGTGCAAGGAAAATGCTACGCAAAGCCAGCACGTTCTTTTCTCTTGTTGCACGGTGAAGTCTTTGATAAGTTTTGCATTAGAAAAGCCCTAGCAGTTTTTTACTCATACATTTATTTGTGTGCGTAGATGTCCAGGCCTGGCACGTGCATTATGCACCGGCATACCCTTTATACTGGCTGTTGGTTTAGCTTAATTGAATTGTCTATCAGAATACCAGTGTATTTGCCCGGTGTTTGTACAGGCTGCCTCCATATTCTCAGTCAGTGGTAAATTAATGAAAGATCTTTATTAGCACATTTATAAAAGTAATTTTCCTTGCTTTGAGACCACCCTCCCCCGTACATCCCAGCAGCTTTTCAGAGTTTTCCAGAAGTTCACACTGCTACGCACACGGGGGCACGAACGAAAACCATTTTGAAATACGAGAATCATTCACAAAATCAATATTGTCAATATACAGCTTCACCAGAAAGAATGACAAGATATTTCAACGGATTTATACAAAGTAATGCACAATGTCTGGGCTAACACTTTGCATGGGGCGGTGTAGACATATATATATATATATATATTTATATACCAATGGGGACGACGCACGAGGCATAGTCTGTCATTTCCTTGACATCGTGTTGATCATAAGTGATCTGAAACGAAGGCTTGGCTTTTTCCATCACCGTCAAAGTGATATTGGGTTTTTTGAGTGTCGACCGCGCCCCTTGTGTAAGTTCTTTTGCTGGCAAGTGGCGCAGAAATACAGAAACCGAAAAGGCAGCACAAAATAATCGATTCATAATCCATCTCGTCGATTATTGGAATCTTCCTTAGCAAACAGCTAGTTCTGTTTATGGACCGCTTAGCTTTGTTACAACTATTTGACAAATAAAAAAGTGGCATTCTTTTCTATTAATCTGTCTTCTCGTTTTTTTAAGAGTCATTTGATTTTAAATGCCGCCCACGTCATTTTCACATGTTCACGTGAGACTTGTAAATATTATACAAAAGGAGAAACAAAATCGAGATCTGTCAACATAAAACAAAATATTCTTATTTACACTTTTTGTACATTTCAGAGGGTCACTACAAAGCCCACGATTTACTGCCTGGATTTTTATCTCAGGATAATTAAATATGAATTTTCCGTTTAAATATTCTCTGTGTCAACAATTCACATTTATTTTCTTGCCTAGTTCTAATAATTGCAATTAAATTAATAATAACCACAACAGTAATAATAATAATAATCACATATTGTGAACCAAAGTACACCTGTAGTTTTGCGTCGCATAATTATTGCGTTCTGTAAATAAGTCTGTATTTGTGTTCCCCAGAAGTAATAATTTTGGGTAAAAAATTCCAAACATAAGTTAAAAACAAAAAATAAAATAAATTATTAATAAAGTTGACACTGTCAGTTGAAAAACGTCTCTAGTCGCTTTTTGTCTGTCATGTTTTTGTGGCTTTGTAATATACCTCGAATATTTTGTCACCAGTAAAATTGTTTTTGAAGGTGGAGTTCAAAGCTGCCATGTATTGAAATGAGTCCGAAACTTGTCGCTCATCGCGGTGGTGTGGGTCTAGGTAGCACACCGGAGAGGGGGGGTAGAGGCGGCGGCGGCTCGTTGGCGCCCTGTAGACCGTGCAGGAGAATCCGGGGAACGAGAGGACGCTGCAGCGCCGGTGGGGGAGCCGAAGGTCCTCTGTATAAGTAGAGCGCTGCTCCAGGGTCCAGATTCGACACCAGGCTTTGAGGGTAGAAATACGGCGAGGGGAACATCCTTTGCAAAGCCGAATAATTCCCAGCCTCCGCCAGCAATTCAAGTCCGACCGCCGTTTGCCTCTTCCACTTTGTCCTTTTATTTGTCAAAAAACGAAAGAAGGTCGTGTTAGTGCAGTTAAAAATAAACACCAAAACCAAAACGTTAAAACGCGTAAAAGAAATAGAGACCAAATTTGCAGAATCAACTAATTACATTACACGATTACTGTATTATCTTACTTTTCTTTCTCATCTTTCTCATGCGTAACACGAAACCCAAACAGTTCAGAAAAAATAAAAACTAAACTCTAGAGAAACAACAAGCTAAACAAATCTCATTAAATCAGCACTCTCTGATTTATTTCCTGATAAAATCACAATGGAAAAAACTATTAGGTCTGTTTATTTTTTAAATCAACTTTAACGACCACTGCAGTGATAAAACGGCCAAAATAATACCAGGAAGAGTCAAAACGAGCAAAAAACCGCAGAGATTTGCCCTTTACATTTGAGTGACTGATAAACGTAAAACTGGCAAACACACGTACAGTACCTCGCCATATGCCACCCGATGATGGCCATGTGTCTGATGAGTTATCAAAGTTATAATTTTCGAGTACTTTTGACCTTGGTTACGCAATTAATACGAATTTTAAGTAAATATAAAATAAAACTCGGGCTGCCCGTCATTAACTATAAACAGCAAATAAGCTATAATAAATAGCTTCCATTCCAAATAGGTTCCATTCGTGATAAAAAAAAATGTTTGATAGTAATTTATTTTATTTCCGTATCCAGCTCGGCACAGACGTTAAATGATAAATGCTTAGAACAGTCTCGGGTACAATATCTAATATATTTTGGTGTGTGATTTTTATTTTGCCTTATACCTTTTTATTTGTTCTGTACATTGACAGCTTCCTTCTTACTGGCTTCAGGGTTCACCATTAAAGATTCTTAATCTTTTTTGTATTATTTTGCAGTTGTTAAAAAGTGAGATGTAAATTCTGGACGCTCTGCCTTGTAATTCATTTTGGGCTTTGTTTATGGTCTTAGGGGAGCAAAGCTGCGTCGACGTCACCTGACAAGGTTATTGTTTTTGACACGTGCAGACAAGCGCCCTCTTAAAAATGGCATAATCAAAGTAAAATAAAAACGATATATCCTAAATGTTTTCTTTTATGTATAAAGTAAAACGAATGCATTCGTGGGTTTTACAATTGCCCAAAGTAACGTTTAATACAGAACAATACATTTGGCTATCAGCCCATCATCTTATCACTTATTATGCGTTTTTGTATAGGTGATAACTACACAGTAACATCCGTTTTAACGCGTGCTTACCTCCTGTTTTGGTACCAGGTTTTGACCTGTGTGTCGGTCAGGTTGAGAGATGCCGCGAGCTCCATCCTGTCCTGCACGCTCAGGTACTTCTGACGCTCAAAGCTGCGCTCGAGCTGTGCGAGCTGATGGTCGGTGAATGCGGTCCGCGCTTTCCGTGGCTTCTTCAGACGGACCTGCGGGCTGTCTCTGCTGCTCGAGATCTCCCTGTCGCCCTCCTCTTTCACTGGAATATCACATATAATGAAAAGGCATTGATTACTGTAAGTCAATTGTACACGAGTACCTCAATTGAGAGTCAGTATCTATCCGTCAAGTTAAGTTAGCCCGTGTCTTTCCGCCTAATCGCATAGGCCGTTTGGCAACTCGTCAGATGTAACGAGGTCAAAGGTTTTCTCATAGCCCATGCTAATACCTGACGGTCTTGTTTTTTTCTTTCAGAATATTAATACACAAGGGCGCGATATTTAATTCACCCCTCTCTCTTTCCAAACCAAACTCGTTTCTCTGTGAACCCGGGAAAGAGAGGGACACGACGCGAGAGATCTTGCCAGTCGAACAGTTGAGTCGTCTCTCAAGGAGCACAATAATCCGGCTAATTGAGCCACGAGGGATGGAAACCTTTCAACCGAGACCGCAGAAACTTCACAGGGCCTCGGATGAGAGCGAAATAAAGAGCGGACCGACCCCGCGCGTTACAAATCTGATTAGCACTGGGACAAATTGCATCAAATCCCAGAAATATAAGGGGTAGAAAGGCAAAAAAATCAAAGCGGAGAACACACTCGTTACAAGCGCTCTGGAGAGGGAATGACTTTGATTTGGAGAGCATTAATTTTGATCGCGGCGCCCTCTGTTTCCGCCTATAGACTTGCCAAACTCATAAAATCATTTGAGATTTTATATATCTGAATCATAACTGACTGTTGAGGTAAACAGTCAAGGCTGCAAAGACCCAAAGAAGTTTATAATATTATATTATTAGCACCAGCTACAGCTGCTATTATTATTATTATTATTAAACACAAATAGTATATACAAAAAGGTCCCTTTTGTTGTAAATTTCCCTATGATGGGGCATGCTCACGGTCATTTAAAGAGCCTTTATTTGTTTTTAGCGTGACATCAGTCAGTTATATACAAACGGTCGGTTCTTTCCTCAGATGTAATTTCACCCTCATTCAGCTGATCGCGCTGGTAATTTTCAACTTTCTTTGCCTCACACCCTGCCATGTAAATAGACGCGTTACAAAAACTACAATACCTTACACGTATCTATAGAAACAAAAAATCTTTCAATGTTTTTTTACTGAAGCCAAAAAACTCTTTTCACTCGACGTACATGTATTTCGTTTAGTGTACACGTGGCTACCAATAAACCGACAAAATCTGAACATTACCCTTTTTAATTTAAAATGTCTATAATTATAAAATGATAAATAAACTAATATTGGTGATATATGCTTTTTTTGTAATCCATTATCTATCAGCGGTTTTATTAGTGTAATACCCTTATATGTTGTATTTTCATATGCTATTATATAAAGTAATATTCGCTGCTTTGGAATATACAAACAACAGGTTAAAACATGAAGAACTGTAGATTTTATAAATGATTTTGTTTATGTAGCGTCATTGTTTTTGGTTTAGTTATGTCTGTTATCATTTTGTTTAGAGAGTTAAGCATATATACTGTATGAAAGCTGTTTCATAGAGGCGCACTGTCGTGGAAATCCACAGTTACTGGTAAGCTCAATTGTTTTTGAAAAAAAAACACGCTATGAAATTACTAAATAAGTATATTGAGTGTATTATTACCTTTGTATTCACTGTCAGATGATGAATTACTGTGGATCTTTTCAATGAAGTCGTCTGCAATTTTGGACGCCAGTCTCCCCGTTTCTTGAGTCGGCTGACCGTTACTGGAGTAAGGGGCACAGGCCGCTAAAGGTTTACAGTCAGCCAAAATATCTCGTATTAAGAAGGATGAGGTGACAGTCCGAGGTTGCGATCCAGCGGAGATCGGCCCGTGCTGCAAATGGGACGCAAGCCCGAGGGGGTGACCCTGTCTCTGCGCCGCATCCTCACCGCACTCTCGCCTCGGGGACGGAGGAGAAGAACAACCGCTCTCCAAGTCTGACCTGGGGCTGAACTCCAACGGGGAGTGGCACTCCCCTACCAAACTGTCCCCCTTCGCAATGACTGGACTTCCGGGCCTGTGGGATAACAGGGAGTCGATTCCAAAGCTGGATCCGTTGGTGGACGCTTCCATCTCCACGCTGCTGCTTCTGTAAAGCCTGTCTTCAGACTATCATCCGTATTTAACCAAGTTCTGCGTGAATCGCGCTTGTGTTTTAATAGCGATCGATCCAGGAGGAAAATCCACAGCAGAATCGGAAATGAGAAACATGCATCGCCTGTCGGGGGAAAAAAACTTTCTTCTTCCTTTTTCGAAGTTTAAAAAGGCAAAACAATCTTTTTCGTGCAGGTTCTGTAGGAAGCAGTCACAGACCCTGCCTCCAGATTTTTTTCTCTTCTAAAAAAAATCGATGCCGCTTAAATATACTCTCGGCTGGCAAAATTTAATTAATTTTTTGAATCTTGTTATTTTCTCGAAGAAGCGAACCGCGTCGACGGTAGCTTTGAATTAATTATTTATCAAATTATTTCAAAAAGCTATTCTGAAGAAACGGATAACACGTTACGATGGTTAGTTTAAAACCGCAAGGTAGCCTATTTATAAGGCGAGTGCATTTCAGCACCACGGACAGAAGCAAAGCGGGATCAACAGCGAGCGCAAACTCGAGTCTTGCACTGGGCACGTATTCAGCGGGCGCTTGTTAAAATTTTCATCAGTTCAAAGGTAGTTCGCAGCGGTGAGTGGAGTTGAATCCGGCTGGAAGAGACGTGCGCATTCTGTGCCAGAGCGGGTGATGCAATGCGAGACGCGCAATCGTTGGACGGTGCGGAGCACCAAAAAACGCCGCGAGAAGACAGAAGCGCAAATGAGGTAATGCAGGTTAAATAGACACATTGGGGAACGGAAAGTCAAAAGCGCGACAGAATAAAGCCTAAAAATTAACTTGTGCAAAACTCACTGGCTAGGTTTTTAAGGGCACCCCTTCCACGTGAGTCCCAAGCGACTCGCTTCCATTGGTTAGGAGGTGTTTTGGGGTGTTGACTGGCTCGCGAGGAGGAAACTGGACCCCCACGCCCACTAAACCCCTCCCCGCAGGTCGCCCACTTTGATTAAAAGAGACACTGAATTCATTAGGAGACTCCGATCCAACTGTTTACAGCAATTTCCACACTGTTTGCTTTCATTACATCATTGATGAGCCTTATAATGGGGTTATTATGAGGAGTGGGGAGGTCTTCACTCTCGTCTCCACCGAGCGCGTGTTGAGTCAAGCGTTGACCACTTTCTCCCAGTTCGGCCATTTTCATTTATTCCCTTTTAGCTTGTACTGAAACTTCGATTTAAGCGCTGACGTGTAGGTGTCTTATTCCAATTACACTATTTTTAATCTCAGCCAGACTTCGTTCATCTAGCGCCGCTTATTTGTTCTGGCCTCGGGGCATTAAATATATATAGAACCGCCGAAAGAAAAACAGACACAATATTTGATTTTATTTTCCCGCAGCGTTTACTTAAGGAATAGCATTTCTTTCACACTAAATGTCAGTGCTCCGCTTTCCGAAGCAATAGTTACAACACAATTGCTAAAATAGACTTTTTAATCATTTGTTGTAAAAGAATACATATTTAAAACTAAAAGAAATATACGAAGACATTTTTATTTATTTACATTTTTTGGACTCGTCCATCTAATAATGAAAGAAGTCTTGGCCCATATTAATAATAATACGATATTATACGTGCTGTGTAGCGTTGTGTTTTCTTCTGTTTAAACTGTATAATACGACCGTGGAACAGTCACAACAATAAACGTAGTTTAAAAGTAATGCAAAAATAATCACAACCAAACGTTACATTTTAATAATTAACAGTAACAGTCACTACTGTTTCTGCTTCTGGTCCGTGTCTAAAATGAAGTCAGAGCAGGTTTTAGCTCTTTAGACCCTAAACTCTGGACGGTCTGTTGCATTGTTCCTTGCTACTTTAGTTTTCTTTTTTTCCAAAGCACAAAACGCGATTATCGAACAACCATGTCGTTTAGTTCATAACAAGTATCTAATGATAATGTATTCAATGTTAATGAGCAATAATGAGTTCGACTGCTCTTTCTCAAAGCCCAGCGTGACACAAAACCCTAACACGCATGACATGCTATTGTCCTCCTTTTCACGTCTTTCTCTCAAGCAGTTAGCCCCTCGTGTTTTTCGACAGGTCCCAATAATCGAGCCCCCCATAAGAACAGCAGATTGGAAGCGCTATTCGGTCGCAGACAACGGCAGGTTAGTGAATCCGCTCTCCGCTCCCAAGGGGTGTCAACGCGGCTGCAAGCTGTCACAGTGAGGCGGGGTGCATGCATACTCACTTTAGTTTCGAGTCTAATTTAAAGGTGCCCACTGTGTGTTGCACTGTGTGCAATGGGATTCTTTCTGTTGTTTCTTTGTACTGTCTCTGCCAGGCCATGAGATGGGCTATCTGTCTGTGTTCTGGGTTTTTATTAGCAAACATTTAGGCCTCTATATATACCTTCAGTGGCAACAGGTGCGTGTTTTATTTTAATTAATGAGTAAGAAACACTTCTCTTTTTTATTTAACCTGTAGTCAGGTAAGTTGTGTAGTTGAAGGGACAGTTCATCACAAAACTAAGGTTTTGTTGTGATTCACGTAACCTCATGGTGTTACTGTATCACTTTCTTTCCTTCATAACAGTGGAGGTGGATTTCAAATTTTTTTTGATATTACTGCGTCTAAATACAGTAAAAGCGGAAGCCGATTCTGGCTAACGTCTATGTTTGTGTTCCACAGAACAAAGGATCAAGATCAAGTTTTTTATTTTTTCAATGAACTGTCCCTTTAAGTAAGTGGTACTTTATGTAGGTACTGTTTTGCATTTTGTTCAACCTGTCTAAATCCTGGATGACCTAAACACTCTTTTGTTTAAAGACTACACACATCACCTGCTACACACACTTTTTTTAGCAGCACAACATTTTGTGCTGTGATTTTTAAGGAGTCATTAGAATATGATGCAATTTTTATGAGGCTATAA
>JAZGTI010017341.1:0-12253 GCA_036877585.1 Botia kubotai | reverse complement strand
ACAAAAAGAGACATGAAACTGTGCTCCATGTGACTCATGTACCTCATTCCAGTTCTCCTGAATCGATACAAACTGTAGCTTTAATTGGTTAAATGATAGGATGTCCTACTTGCCTGTCAAACTATGTATCTGCGTTTCTCTGGGAACTACTGGAGGAGGCGTGGCTTTGGAGAGCACTCCGAAGGGAGAGCATGATCTTATATTTTCAATGCTAGATGGCTATTGCTAGCCTCTCCAAAATCGCCTACTGTACCTTGAATAGCGTTTTTAAGTTTCCTTGATGTCTTCAGATCGTGAATCTCTCTCTGTTGTTTCATTCATAAATATTGCCGTTAACTGTAGACTGCGTAAGCAGATGTCCATCTTTGGCTGTACTTTATTTAGTGACACGCTTCTTTTGTTTCTGTGTGTAGTAAGAAAGAGAAGGCTTGAAGGACCTATCTTCCCCATGTGTCGGACAACCGTGTAGGAGCAGGAAACCGTCTGTGACCCGGGACCTGTGCCAGGCCACGCCCCCTCCCATCTCGTCCCACATGCTCCACCCCCCTCTTTCACAGATACAGTAACACGGGGTTTTACCGTTTTATTATCCCATGCAGTCAGAACACTGTCTTTAATAAGCTTCTCACATCATCAATCTAAAGGAAACATTTAAATTGGGAATGTAATTTTTTTTCAGCCCTAGATCTGGGAGCTTGAAGTTAGCACCATCTGTTTATCAGTCACACAGTTACTTCTGATGGAGTGTTTTAAAGATGTTTAAACTACGTGTCATAACAGTGACGATAAAACAGCTCCATTTATCAAACAGATCTCGGCTGACCTGTTCCTTTCACTGTAAACAGTCTGATCCTAAAACCGTCCGGTTCGCTGTGTTTGGAAGTCTTCGTGTGTTGGTTTTACGGTATTGTCCAGACATAGACCTTACAGTAAGTGCCCTATGCACACTTAAACATTAGACCTGACTCGTTACAGCTGTGGTTTTAAATTACTGGTGTAGTTTGAATCTCGCTGTAGTGGTAGTACGCACACACGCGCACACACACACGTTGCATAGAAGCATGTTGTTAATGTGTGATTTTTGAGTTATGCTCTATGTTTGACATGTTCTACGGTTATTTTTACTAGTTAAGTTTAGATTTTGTTTATTAAATTGACACTTCAGAGGTGCATTCGTGCTAACAGCTAGTTAGCCAAGTTGTCGTATACTGTTTTTAGTATGCGCGGTAAGTCAACTGCAGTATTAAGGCAGATCACATGACCTCCACTGTCTGCTCACCCATTGGTGGCTGCACATTTGGATAATGAGCTCACCTGTGATCTCACCGGTTCAACTTCCTGTTGCTTTTATTAGGTCACCTGATATCCGTACAATCTCCAATATATTTATGAGATAATTTATTACAGTATATTTTATGTTCTTTGTCTTGGAAGGAGGAGCATTTTTTTACAGTAGGGCGAAGCTGTATTTCATTTTCAGCATTTAGTGATAACTCTCTCTCTTATATCCGGTTTAATGTACTGTTTTGCTGTATGATATTAGCTTATCATAAAAATTAACATGCAGCTTCTCTATACCAGACTTCCTTATACACTTTACGTATTCCAAAACACATTAAATCATGACAAATGCTCTATTTGGATCATATTGCACCCCATAATTAAAAGGAAAAAATGTATTTTGACAGTTTCATTAGTTGTCCAAGACCCGTGATCAGTCTCCCAGCACAAGACCTGTGATAACACTCCCAGCACAAGAGAACGTTTCTTAAAGCTGCGATCTGTAACTTTAAAAAAAAAAGAATAGTTATTAAGCAAGTAGCCTCAGTGTCCCGTCTTAATTTACCTTGATTCACAACTGTAAGTTTATAATAATGATTCATAATTTGAGCTGTCGGGTCATATTTGGCGGGACGTGAGTTTGACTTGAGCACTTAAGTGCGTAAAGTAACCTGCAATTCTATGTTACAAACGGAGATGGCGATAGAGATGCAGAAGTTACAGATTGCAGCTTAGATGGAAAGTTTTCCTACTGTTTACCTGAAAGAACATTTTTAAAGACTTTTGAAAAGGGAAAGTGTTAATTGGATTGGAAGCAGGTCCGTGTCTGGGCTGGTGCGCATGCGTACATTTTGATAGTACACCTTACTCTATTTTATTGTTTTATTTTTGTTTTATTGAGTTAATAAAGATTAAAACATTTTGTGTGGAAACTGCTGCTTTGACGTCATTTTTTATAGACTGATTCGTTTTCATTCGTCACTTTCAGGAAGAATAGAATTGCCCAGAGCAGATTAAAATTGATCAACACTGCCACCTTGGGGTTAAGTGTGTTAATGACAGCTGCACTTTTCAAATACGGAGAATCTGTAGGCTTCGTTAGAAAACACAGTATACACAGTGTAGAGAGAGACAAATATTAGATATGTGTGATTGGTTTATTACAGCGCCATACACATCGGCTCTTGAGACAGATCGCATGTCATTCCATCCAAAATCACCAGATCCATTCATACACGCTAATGGTTTTATTTCTTGTTTTACTGCAAGCCAAGCAAACAGAATATGATATTATTGCTGAGAATGTTCTGGGTCACGCACAACAACTGAGTCTACAACAAAGAAACGACAGTCGAGTCAAAACGCGCAGATTATCTGCGTCCCTGTGAATCTGAGTTTCGATCTTAAAGTCATTAATTGCACGTTCCCTCTTTATGTTTTTCATAAATTCATAATCGGTCTTAAAGCACACAACGGAGGCGTGAGTATGCGTCTCTCTAAGCAACACTGTATTGAGGCATTAAATGTGACGTACTATATAGTGCATGACTGGTGACCGGAATCACCAGAAATTAACTAACGCTGTAGTAATTAACGTACAAAGGTAGTCGTCAGCTTACAGCACGGAGAGAATGTTATTGCCTTATTTTTAATAATTGCAATCTTTGTAACGGCAAAAAACACGATGACGGTGCGCACATATACACTATGGAGACATGCAAGATCCGCGTCGAACAATGTTGACAGAACTGTTTTCTTCACATCGAATGCTAATGGACGTGGAAAATCTAATCGACCAATGATACAAAACAGTGACACAGACACTCGGACAAATCATGCATATAGACTATATATTGCTGTAAGTACTGGATACGAATTAACCGCGGATGACGTGATTCAGGTTTCCCATTAAAGATAAAATATGGCTTATATTCTGATAATTAACCCTTCACGATTGATTGATTGATTGATCTGTCTAATATCTAAAGCTCTCCGCGAATCATAATGTGTGAACGGTGAATGGTTTAGTCAGGTGTACCCGCTGCTCTCTCTCTCTCTCTCTCTCTCTCTATCTCTATCTCACTCTCTCTCGGCCGAAGTCAGTACACGTTAAAATAATATCTCAAGATCATTTCTGAGTATTACTTCTTCAGCATGTCCTGCAGCGGGCCGGGTAGATACTTCATCACCGTATCCATAATGTTTTCCTCCTCGTCCTCGTCTCCGCAGCCGGACGGTACCGCCTTCTTTGGACGGGTCAGACTGCCTTCGCTGGCTTGCTCCATAGCGGCCTGCGCTTCTGCTTCTGCTTCCTCTCGTTTCTTAATGCCATACTGACACACGGAACACAGCACAGAAAACACAGTTACGAAAAAGATACAGTAGTGCTATCAAATGTTAATCTGACTGGCATGCAGCCAACACTTGCTTCGATGTACCACAGAGGAACCATTTTTGGCTGTACAGATCCATAAAGAACCATTAACATTAGTAGAACCTTTATGTTGTACAAAAGGTTCTTCGGAGTGGAAAAAGGTTCTTTGGACTATTAAAAGGTACGAAAGAAATTGTCCTTTCAGTGAATGGTTCTTTGGGGAACCAAAAATGGTTCTTCTGTGGCATTTATGCAAAGAACTAGAGTCTAGACCTCGACAAACTACATTCTGTTGTATGAATCCAAACGTTTCATGTTAAAAAATGTTTCATAGTGGAAAGCAAGTCAAATAGGTTTGAAAAAAAAACAGAATTTTGCTTTTTGCTGAACTGTTGCTTTAAGAAAAACACAATAATTATAATAATTGTAATATTGTCCTTCTGACCTTATCTCTGATACCCTGTCTTATATTTTCTCGCTCTGCTTCCATCTTGGCATGTTTGGCCTTCCTCTCTTCCTCCTCTTGACGCAGAGCTTCCTGTCTCTGCTCCTCCTTCTCTTTCTCTGCCTCAGGGTCTTTCTCCTCATCGCCTCCCATCATCTTACCAACATCAGGGGGGCCTCCTTCACACACAACAGGAAATGAGTAATCAGACATGTATTGGTTAGCAATGAAAATATTATTTAAACTGGTTATAAATGTGTATTCACTGACAAATCCACATCCAGCGTTTTTTGGTTTTTAAATGATGTATGCATTGCCAAATCATAAGATGTCCATTGTTGGAAAACTTGACCTGAGCTCCACCAGCTGGTCTTCCACTTGATCAGTGATCTTGACCAATGTGGACCAGCTAATCACCATTAATGACATGTCTGGTCCAATATTACAATGTTCTGTAGACACAGACCTAACATGACATTCTATATCCTGTATTTGTTGGGTAGTATTTAAATTGCTATTATTGGTTTTAAACTTTAAGACACTGTCCTGTTAAATAACTGGTCTTTCAACAATTTCAAGCGAAAAGTGGATTCAAGCGGATATTACTGGAGAAAGCACAACCAACTCATCAAGCCATAGAACAAAAATCACCAGAGTATAACTGACAGCCTCAAAACTTAGAGACACACAAGTGCCCAGAACATCAGGGGAAAATGGGTAGAAATGTCAGTGAAGAACCTATCCAAGCACTGAAAGAAATCCTGTCCAAGGGATTAAAATCCACAGCAGGAACAGGCATACGCTACTGACTGCTCACAATTCTGTTATTGCTATTTCTGGAAAGTCATGCCTCAGCTGGCTCCCAATAACACACAAGGGTGGATTTTTGGCATTACTGTAGATCTATTGCCAGAAGCATCAACCTTTGTATCACAAAAATCCGGGACAGCCTCCTAGGACCTCTAGTGTAAGGTGACATTTAGAACCCTCAAAATGATACCCGGGTATCATTCATTCTGATTCTTAAAGCCCATCACATCGCCATTGTAGAAACATTAAAACAATTAACTTCCTAAGATTTGTAAGTGCCTCAATGAGGTGTCAGTGAGTGCTTCTGTGTGGCCCTATTAGAAGCTCTGTTTTTCTTTTATAACAATGCAGATACCCAGATATCCAATCAGCAGTAAAGAGATAAACTCATGGTTATTTTATGTATATTTGAGACTGATAATGTTTCAGAACTCTATATAACATCATATAACGATATAACATCAACACAAACAAACAGTATGCTGAGAAACTGGGGCATATTCAGTCCCTTCTGTCCTTGAGTTTTGGAGTTTTTGTACTTGAATTTCAGTGCCAAGGAGACGCTGTATAAAAAACACCAGCAGTCAGATTCAAGCAATATGGTGAGAGACTAATTTTGCCAATCCAGTTTACTTCAACATGATAACATGTGACACTAATTACATTCTTTATTCTGATTTTGTACAGCTAAACCAGATGGCATCAAAAGGGTCTTCTTTTTGAAACGTTGAAACAAAGCTGCAATTATCACAAAATGTTTGTGATTGGCTAATCTGACTAACATACGTTTCTGAGATAGGTTTGCATCTTGTGTTTTGAAATATTTAGTGTGGGGAGTGTCAGGGCAGCGTCCCTTGCTGCTGTCAGCTGCTTTGTGGCTCTGCTGTAAAAGGGGTCTTGGCACCTGTACATTAAACACACTCCGGCTTCAGGCTAAAAGTGCTGAGGCAAATATTTTAACTGTACAGCCATTTGGCCATTCACAGCACATCACATTAAAATAATCCTATCAAAATAATAATAAACGTACAACAAAAGTACTGTGGCAGTACCCATATACTATTTTTTGATTGACTTTTACAATGCTAAAAAAATTATATTAAGTAAATGCTGAAATTGACATTAAGATGAGTAAATGCTATATCAGTATTGTTAATTGCTAGTTCATGTTAATTAAGGTAGTTAACTAATGTGAACGGATGGATTTGTATTTTAAAGTGTTACTCTTTTTAGTGGGCAATTGACGTATTATTAATGGTCTTATTATGATTAATAGTAACAGGTCATTTTTGGGGAGAATATGGCTTTTTGAAAGATATGAAAAAGAAATCACTGCAGCTTTAATATCATTTTACGACATCACTTAGGATAGTGCTGCTGAAGGTTATAAAGCATACGGGCACTGTAGCAGCATTGCGCTAAGAGAGCAGCTTACTCTGAATAAGAATGGCACACAGAAGTTGCCGAACGCCGTCTAGTGTTGCTTTCGACAGTAGCAAGACGGTCTCGTCGGTGCATGAAGTTTATCACCCAACGAGCCCGGAGCGCGCGCACGTGACCGCTGCCGCAGCACTAAAGCTCTGACTCGAGGCTTTCATTGTAACTTCTGACGGGGCGCGTGCACACTTACCTCCCAAAGCTGCCTTTAGCAGGAAATTCATGATGGCTTTTCAGATGTTCTCCTCCTTACACTCGGCACCTCCGATTTATATGAGCGGAGATCTTTTTACAGCCAGATCTGCAGATAAAATAAACCTGAGTTATATTAATAATACTAACAATATTCTGCAACCACTAATAATAATTCAAACCAAAATAATACAAAATTAAAACATATACTATTATTTATTTTTTATCATTATAGGCTGCTACTAACTAACAATAATCTAAATGATATCTAAAAACAAATACTATGATGTATAATATTAATAATAATAATAAAGCTGCTACTAATAATCATAACAAAGACTGATGAGATTAGCTTCGTTAACCACGCACAACTTGATCGTAACGCTTTGTCCTTCAGCGCTCACAAGGCGCAATATGTGAAATCAGTTTCCTTCAGCGTTGTTATTCCCTGCGATCGCAAATAATCAAGAAAATATCATGAACGCATCTTACACCGCGACAATTTCATCCGGTCCTTCCGTACAACCGCTATCGACCTTGGGGCTCTCACACTGGCTGTCGAATCGTGCTGATCTCATGCATTTCATTTGCGTAACTGTCCATCACCATAGTGAGGCACATACCCTAGATAGAAAATATACCTTTCAACTTCCGGATGTCAGAGATCCGCCGTGTAACTTTGAACCACTGACTTCTTTATCACCGTTTCTAGCGGATCTGCCCCGTGCTGCTGGCCAAACCTCGCTATAGGGTCTCTACAAAATGTTTTGTGTGAGCAATCGTTCCGACCCCGGTAGTCTTGGTGCATTACCTTAGTTGAACCCCCGTCGCAAAGGCTCGGCAGTGTTCCGGTACACAAGCTGTTTTCAGCACCACGTTCAACGGACAGCGCCTGATCGTGACCGCTAATAATTACACGCCGTAACAGAAAGGATGCAAATACCTGCTTTAGTAAACCGGATCAGCGATGGCAACGAGGAAATCGTGATGATATGGAAGTTGACGTGGGCCGGTTGTTACGGATATGTGTTAGTAACCCGCTGTGAGCATCCCTCAATCTCCAAGCGTCTCTTCCTGTTCGCCCAGCGCCTGTCAGTGTGTCGATCTGGGGAACTGCAACGGGAACGCAAAACGGTCAAACCCCAGCGCGTTACACGCAACCTTGTTCCATCAAAACCGTCCCACGTACTCAACCAGAGAGAGGAGAAATTGATTGGAGGTGCCGGTGCAAAACACGCCTCTGTCAGTTTTTATCAGGTGACCCCTGCGGGCTCTGCTGTACATACACCAGATGCTGAGGGTGAATGAAAGGTGAAAGGACCTTCACCTTCGTGACTTAAGCGTCAGGGTCTGTTAAGAGTAACGCGTCGTGAAAATGCTGAATCAGGATCTATGGCTCAAACTGGGCTTGATTTTCAAAGGTACAACTTACCCACATTAACAATGACCGCAATATATGATACAATGGCCCCAAAATGTAACTGGACACCTAGCCACAATGGCATTGTTTTACAAAACAAACATATTGACTTACAAGGTAAGGAAAACCATGAAGAGATATATCATAGGAAGGCAATAACATAAAAAATGAAACATAAATTTAAAAATATATATATATATATATATTACGTTACAACGTTCTATATATAATAAAATATATTAAACAAATAAAATAACACATGCAACCTTTTCAAGCAAATATTTTACAGTTTGTTAGGATTTATTTAATAAAACGACAGATATTTTGTTTAGACTGTAAAAACACGTTGATGGTTAATAACACCTTTAGTTAGTCTTAAAGGTCACCTTGAAGATAACTAGTTTCACCATGCAATGCAAATTGTGTTGGGACAAGCTGGATGATAAATGGCTGTTGCAATGCAACCTAGCTTGATATTTTGTATAATATCTACATTCTGTATCTGTGCGACGAAACTCAAAACTGATACATATCAGATTTTTGTATAAGAATTTATTATCCAAATACTGTATATGCCGACCCTTTCATAATGAATGTACAACTCTGACAGTTCAGAAATCAACACATTTGTTGAATCTGCAGTTCACTTGAATGGCTCTCCTGCATAATTCATTTATATCAGAAATAAATGCTGATTGACAATTTTAGTTAAAGTACAGCGTGACACACGTGCCACTAGAGACAGACAAAGCTAGAGAAAGACAGACATACACACACACCCACACCCACACACACACACATACACATACACACATACACACATACAAGTGTACACTGTTTCCACACATACACTTCTTACAACAGTTTTGCTTAACAAACCACCACAAAATACTTGATATCATAAATACTCACATGATACTTTAATGTGTTTGAGAAAGAGAGAGAAACTCAAAAAATATTGTCACAATTTCATTCTTTAGTTCATCATTGGTTCAAATTTCCTAGCAGACCGAAATGATGCATTAAAATATGGTTGATATTTTCAATATGTTTGTACAATATGTTCATGTTGCAAATGTATATCAGTATGTATAGTGTATATGATGTATAAAACACAGTGGCATCCTGCATGACTATGCACGATTCACACACACTTTAGGGCAGCGCTGCACTGCGCAAGGTTTCTTACAGACACGACACATTCCTGTTGCTGTAGTGTTTTTAAAACAGGGCGGGTGCGAATGGAGCCCACTGAGACATGAAAAGGGTTTGGTATTCCATCATTCTCTCCACTGTGGAGGATACGCTGAAGCATACAGTATACTCCAGCATTTCTTAGATATGAAAAGTCATCCGAGTGGATACTTGAGGACAAGCTTCTCTCTTTTTTAACCGAGGAACTCTCCTCTTCTCTTTCTCTCCACACGCAGATGTATTCATCTTTCTACATTTTCCTTACATCACGAACAGAAAGGCTCTCTGAGATGATTGGTCGTATTGATCATGAAGGTAGATCAATATTAGGGCACTGAAAGAGAGAGAAAGAGAGAGAGAGAGAGAGACAGAGAGACAGAGAGAGACTGTTTTATGGCCGCACTATTTCTGCTGAACTTTTATTCTGCGAGCGTTTATCTCTTCTGGACGACAGCCAGATGGGAAACACTGATTTATTCCTTCTCAGCGCAGAGAGAGCTGAGTGGACAAAAGTGTGGAGGAGGGGAGCAGAGGAGAGGAAAGGAGAAAAGAGAAGAAAGAGGGAGGAAAAAAGAGGAAAGGAGGAGATTAGAGACCCATGTTTGTAAAGAGGAATTTCTGCCCTCGTTCCTCACTCTCATGTTGTTCCAAACCCACGTTTGACTTTCTTTCTTCCCTGTAACAGAGAGAGAGAGTCGCTGCTGTTAGTCACTGTCATCATTCATTTCCATTCTATCAGTGAAAAGATCTGCATCAAATCCTGCCAAATTCACGTGGGTTTAAAACAGCATGAGCGTGAGAAAGCAAGGACAGTATTATTTAAAAAAGAAAGGCAAACGAAAGACTGAGTGTGTATTTGTGTTTAACGTGTAAACAATAACTGGTGCAGAAACCAAAGGTCATGTTCATCCCCTCTCCACTGTGTGTAATGGCCCTGAAAATTCCCTACTGGCATTCAACATTCACACTTCTCAGAAGCATTTTAACAGGTTATGACTGCAGCAACACTCTGCAATGAAAGAAGGCGTGTCAGACAGCACTGCATGTGAACTCTAGTACCAAAACGTGACAAAGTGAAAAACAGCAGACAGCCTGTTCTAGTGTCTCCAACGCTGGTTGGGGTGTTCCTAGAGGACTATTTAGCCTGTCATCAAGTGTGTGCTTATAAAGTGACGGATAACCTAAGTACGTTTGCGAGATGGTTTGGTGCTTTTGTTTTCGAATGCACAACGCACAACGCACAGGCGCCCTTCCCTTGTCTCACGTTTCACTGCGACACACTTGGTCAAAAATCCCCCTTATACCCCCACCTGCCACTCTTTCCCGTCGTTTTTTTTTCAGAAACCGCAGTTTGCGGACTGAGCCGCAGCAGTCCCGCGTTGCTTATGCAATCTGGTCCAGTTTCGCGCACATCACGCGAGCGCCACTGCAATGCAGCATGGAGCGAGCACGCGGCCAGACGCACTGCTGCAGCTGCAGCCGCTCTGCTGGCACGCGACGAGCTCGGAAAATTGATAAGGCATGATGCAGTATTATTACCATTCCCAGCTCGCCAATACACTTCCTGTCTGTATGAAACAAGGAAATAATGGAGATAAAACTAAATTAACGTCTTACGTGTAGACTATAGGCCTACCGGCACCGGATATTTCTTTGTGTGAGTTTTTGTGTTTTGAGATCACTCTAGTTTACAGGAACACGAAACAGGCTATACATTTTGAATTTATGATTCATAACAACAGTGTATATGGGTCACGTGATTTTTGTCAAATAAGATACGTTCCTTAAGATAAGTCCTAACCTAAACCCTAACCCATAACTTAACTTTAAAATCAGAGGGAAATAACAGGTCGATACGAATGGTATACAAGTCCCTATCCCAATTCTAAACCTAAAGCTCACATTGATCTTAAACCTAAAACCTGAACTCTGATTGATTGACAGAAAACTGCTTACATAAAATCTTACACAAAACGTTATAATCCTTTAGACACGTAATTGTTTTTACTGTTTGTAATGCAAAATCAACCTTAACAACACAGCACCAACATCATGACATTATTGCACATTTTCATGTATTTTATAAATTCCCTTTATGATATAATTTTCGTTATTCTATACTGTTTTATGTCTCTGCTGTGCAGTATTTTTTGTTTTTTCTTTACAGCTTCTTTCTTTATTGTTTTGTCTTATATCTCTACTGTTTTTGTCCTAAAATTAAGTTTCTGTAAAGCTGCTTTGCAAAAAAGCTCAAATATATGTAAAAGAACAAAAAGATTTTTCAGTTTTAAAACGAACCATAAGGGCTGTCAGTGGGTGGCGATAGTGAGCTGTGACGCGTCCGTTTCTCCTCGAGTACAAGCAGGCGAAGAAGTTTCTCAGCCGCGTTAGTATCGGTTATCATAACACCTGGCTAATCTGCCACTGTTTTGTTTGTAAAGATTGTTAATAAAAATCAACATTTGTTTTTTTTGGATACTGTTCACGTCAGGCTGTTGTCACACAGGGAAATTAACTACAGACATTCTTATCAAACGTAAGTAATGAGAGAAAATTCTTTGGCCCATCAGCACCCACACACTGTTCGTCAACTTGTCATTAATCATTAACTTTATTTCCACACACTTTTCCTTTACCAGAGTCATAGAATTAAGAGTATAGAATCAAGAGTATAGAGAAAATTAAGAGTATAAAATATTTCAATGTCAGTTGAAGAAGAATTATGAATGCGGTATGGCAGATAAATATGAGGAGATTATTTTTGTTTGTATGTTTAAAAATAAGTTTCTAAACCTTATGTTTTGTTCTGTGTGATTTTCTCAGTTCTATAAATACAGTACATGGTAGTTACAAGGGCTTTTAACGAATAAAGGAATTTTAATGATACATGTACAAAAACATTATTATTATTATCATTATAATTATATAATGCATTATTTATAATTACTTATCTATTTATAGATATACAATTTATTATTTTGTGATTTATAAGTTATTGTGATACGTTGCCACAAAACACTAATACTGGTCATACTGGTGCACTTTTTCTTAGTGGTAATAATTTGCTTTTATAATATTTAATCTAAAGTTTTATATATTT
>JAZGTI010017340.1:0-12253 GCA_036877585.1 Botia kubotai | reverse complement strand
CAGAAATACCATGTTATGTCCTTCTTAAGTTTGTGCTTATCCTTCTTGCATACGTAAAATCAGTTTTAAAAAAGGGTGGCGGTCATTTCATTGGCGATTGTAATAACAGCAGCAAGGCAAGGCTCTATTACCCAGGGACTCTTAATCACCATAGGTCCCATAAGTAAAATCCCTTATCATGTGTGAGGAAAGCCTCTGCGCATAGCTCACAGATAGAGTGGAGGGAAGCAGACATGCTCGCTCTAATTCCCTTTGACAGTCTGGGGCCTGTTTGCTACCTGGTTAAGCCCCGGCTTTTTCATTTTGTGTTTGGTATAAACTGACAAAAGGGAATATCGCAGCATACAGCTGAAGGAAAGTGGAGAGCTCTTTACCCTTGATTGACAGCTCTTGTCAGTCAGTAAGAGGCACCTGCTTAGGGCCCGGCAGAGTGCGTCCTTCAAGCTGAGGCGCAGAGGTGTTGTCGTAATTATCTAGGAGAAAAGAAAACACAATTAGCAGTGAGCATTTAGCAGTGAGAGATTATTTAGTGGGGCCTGTCCTACAGAGGCAGGCAGACTTACGCCGGTCTGGAGAGATCTGCGCTGTCCATCAAGTAAGGATGTCCAACTGGACCGATCCAATTAAATCCGAGATTATTCCATAAACCGACTCTTTCTTTCCTATAATGAAATTTCTTCAGATGATAATTGCTCACAGACAAAAAATACTTATATATAAGTGCTTTGAAATCTTTTTTTAATTTAAATACTTCTACTGTCATTTATAAAAAAATAACAGGCTATTATTATATTTTTAACCACGGTGTAAAATGTAACACAGCAGCTATTGTGTGTGTGTGTGTGTGTGTACTCAAAGAGTCCTTGGTCTCGAGCCATCTACATGGGTGGTGGGTTGTTTAGAGGCCAGAGGCATGGAGCTTCTGATTGAGACGAAGGAGAAACAAAAGCTGTGAAAGCTTGTGACGAAGACGGGGGTCTACCGGCGCTTCTCAGCACCGCCGCTCAACGCAGACCCTCCAGGCAGTACAGGGCAAAGCGTAAAGAGGGACAGCGTCGAGCTACAGAACAGCCCTTTCACTCCAGAGAAGGAAAATCAAATGAGACTCTGGGTGTGGGGTCCGCAGGTCAGCGAGCAGGTGGGCGAGAGAGGGAGTTGCGGGGAGAACGGGGAGGTGGAGTGGGCCGTCACATCTGGGCCGAATTAGAAAGGTAAAACAGCCACAGCTACAAAGAAAGAAAGAGTGTGTGAGGATGAGAAAGACAGATATGCTTTCTAAAGTAAGACCAGGTTAGTGATGCAGCAGGGGGGCCAGATGAAAGTGATTAAGAGGCTGGGCTTTGAGAAGCAGGTGCCCCTCTGCTGGAGAGAGCTTCTCATCCACGTCTAACCACAGACCGATGATGTTTACACTACCTACCGTCAAGCTGTCCTATGACTCACTGAGAGACAACCTGGAAAATGATCAATGTCAAAGTTTTAGCTTCGCTTTAAGTCATTTGTCTCAAAGCAAACCGCTTTGCACACAGGAAGGAAGGGGAGGATTCTTCTGTGTGAGTTTAGTTCTGGACTTTTGTCCAGTACGGATTCTATGAAAAGCATAAAGCGACTTTAGGTTAGATTGCAGTTTTATTAGTATACTTACGAGTTCTCCTGAAAATATTCTGTTCTTATCTGATATCTAAACTTCTGTTTTGATTATTATGCACATGAATAATTAGAAATGCTAATGTTAGCTTTTATAACATCATAAAGAATCATCTGAAATTATGGCTTGATTTATTAGCCGTCAAGCGCTGTAGTTATTTCAGCATTGTATGCACCTGGCATTTTGTTATACTGTTATATTTGGGTGGTTTGAGATATGAATAAGAGAAGCTACATTCCATAATTGTGTTTGTTTTAACCTGTTCTGTTCCAACACCAGCCACTTTTATGAAATATATCATGCTGGCTTTTCAATTATTCAAAGTGGATTACCTCATCTCACTTTACCTCATCAATTAAATGTTGGAGAGTTATTTGAAACTATCGTGCCATGAGATTTCTTGGCCAGTTGATTTAGTGTCCTCGGTTCGCCCTTTCTCAACTGAAACCCCACCGCACAGCGAAAAAAAATCCTTCGGCAGCCAATGAACACAGCTTTCTGAATTTTCCCATAATTCCCTATGGCTCTGTAATGTTCACTGTCTACCATCTTCTTGTCCACACTTGTTTTCATAGCTTGGACTGACACGTTTGATCATTGATTCATCGCTACATTAACTAATGCAATAATCAATTATCCCCTCTGTTTTTTGGGGGAGAAACAGAGGCATATTAAAAAGGCATTTATGTCAGTGGCTGGGTTATAAAATGTTTTGGGTGCAATGTGAGCTTCGTCTGATGATAAGCGCTTCTAGCGTTTTTTTCCCCTTTCGTTCTCCTCTTTTCCTCTTCTGTGGGTAACCGAGTTAGTCAGCACAGTGAAGTGGAAAGTTCCTGCTTCTCTTCTTTCCTCATTTTGCAGAATTTCATCGCGCTGTTTACTTCGACATGACAACAGTAGCTCTGTGGGGCCGTGTTTGTTTTCGCGCATCTGTTGGCTGGCAAGTGGGAAGAGCTCCGGCTGGGTTTGAAGGCCAGCGTGTAGGAGTCAGATACGTCTGCGTCTAAAGAGACTGAGTATTAGTAAAGCTCACTCACATACAGAGGCTACGCAGAGCAAACAACTTCGCGTCTTTATTTGAGTCTGCATCAGATATATCATCCAGGAGTTTTGTGAGTCTCCGCAGGTCTCTTATGCGTCTTTACACTGCAAAGCCAGCACTGAAGTTGCCTCTGAAGAGCCTCAGATGCAATTCAGTTATAGAAAAGATACCGCAAAATGTGATTTTTCCTGATAATTATAATCATGGGATGATTCATGAAAATATAAATTATAATGATTAATGAATATATAAATGAATCATTATAATTTAAAATCATTGAAAATACAATAACAATGACATTTTAACATAATCCATAGTGAAAATTGAATAATATACAAGAAAAAAACATATAATAATATAATAATAATACAGTAAAATACAGTATTGTTTTTGTTTTTTTAAACAAATGAATTGCATCGTCCTACAGAATTCCGAGAAGCGAAGCGCCTGCTCAGGCTGTATAAAGGTGCCTTTAGCTGTTCTGAGAGATAAAATTAAATATGGAATAAAAGTGGAGTGACATATTTAAACTTTATATTCTGTGTGACTGCTCAGCTGGCCTCTCTGAGGTACATTTGCTCTTTGGGAAAATGTTTGTCCTCCACCTTCAAACCAGAAGCACTGTATATCAAACAGTGCAACGATTCAATGAGGTACAGCATTCATTATCATTGCGTCTGACTGGACCGTGTACCATCCTCTTGTTATTCCACAGTGCACAGATTAGAGTTAATTATGTATTAAGGATGGTGCTACCCGCATCAGTTTGGCTTTAGCCGAAGTCTTGGGAGGACGCGTAAATAGGGAGCTTAATTACAATTTCACAGAAATCAAATGAAAGAATGAAGGAATCAATAAATCAGTAGATCTCTGGGTAGGTGTCTGGGCAGACCTTATTCCTTCATTGCTATGTGTCTCTTTATTTGTTTTCTCTTTTTCCCACTCATTCTCTCCCTTGTCAGTGGGGAGCAGGAATCCCAAATTATCTACGGGGTTACAGGGCGCGCTGCCCTGGAGCCTCTCACCCCACAGCAGAGGTAACGTATTCAATGGCCTGGGGCGAGTGGTGCTGCGCGCGAGCCCTGCTGCATACTGATGGCTGAGCAGGAGAGGCAGTAATTGGTGCAGTGGAGAGGGGGGATGAGGGCAGGCACAGGGAGATGATGGCTTTGTTTCCCCCTGCCTGTCTGACACCTAGACTCCTCCCCCTGCTGCCACCCCATATACACACGCTGGCTTCTGTCCCTCAATACAGAAGTTTAAAACATTTTTTTAAATGAATTGTAATATTTTTTTCAAATCCAGTAAAAATCTGTGGTGTTTGTTCCTTAAAAACACAAAGAACTAACAAACTAGAGATAAAGATAAAAAACTCAGTCACTCAGATCACAGCGCGTGTATCACAGCTTATCCAATCAGAATTTAGAGCTGAAGTCTTTGTTTAGTAAATGCTGTTTAGTATGTCTGTACATGCTGAGGGACAGGTATATTAGTAATCCAGGAATTAATTCATATTTAACCACATGTTACAGTTATTGCATGTCTGAAGAGTGTACGAGAACATTGTATCGTGGAAGTAAGGAAATATAATCACATGGCCCTCCGCTGCTTTTCAAAGCTAAAGAGGAGAAACTAACAGAGGCTTCAGTTTGCGGGCTAATTGGGCCCTGGTGGCTGACATCTCAGGCTTATGAGCAAAACAAACACCATTTCAATATCTCCACAACTGGACTCTTTAAACTATGATCACAGAGCAAAATGGTTCCAATGTACGACCACGTCTAATTAATCTGAGTCAGGAGCTTTAAATGCAGTTAAATCCGTGTTTTTCCTTTTTTACATCAATGGCGTGTTCAATTACCATGTGCGCAGTGGCACGCTTTAGATCTAGAGGACAGTTCGTATGGCTGTAATTAGCAGCCCTTATTAATGAAAGAGGAGATGAATCATGCCCAGAGATTGACTGCGCTATCAGTGGCGGTGGCCAGTGACCTCTGTAAACCTCATTCTCCAATTATAATTGATATGTAGGCTGATTTCAGTAATGCCAAGTTGATTTTTGGTGTAAAAACTGAGACCCTGAAATTTTTGTACTGGAAGACAAATGCAACAATTTTTTGATGAAAGGTGAGACAGCCTTGCTGTTATTGTTGGTGTGGGATTTTTTTTGGATTGAACTGTTTTATAAAACTAGTTTTTGATCAAACTAAAGCAATTCTCTACTTGACCCAAAATGGGTCATAGGTCTTTGAGACAGGGTCACAGACAGCAGGGGAAAAAAAACTGCCAAATTTACATACTGTTGGATGAAACTAACAATATCATTGTGCTTTGTTACAAAAAGCTAAATAAATAGTCTTAGTAATTTTTTCAAGGAAGAAAGCTTCGCATATATTCTGTTGCTGATGGTCAAAGGTCATGCATCCAATTAAACTACTTTTGGCACAAATTCATCGTTCACTTGGTATACTCTAAGCCAACTATCTAAGCCAACTTAAATAGATGCCAACATGGACAAGTTGCTACAAGCTGTATGTTAAGAAACGGGTTTATTCTAGACTAGCTTAACATTGTTTGAGCATGCTGTATAAATACACAAAAAAAATCAGACTGTCAGAAGAGATCACATTTATACATGCTCTATAAATACAGTACATTGTAACTATCAACCGTTGTCGTTTTGTGGAAACGCTTTGCTTTGCCGCTCTGCATTGTAACCCTGTAGCTGTGCACTATGGCACATTCCAGAACAGCAGATATACATATTCATCCCAGTCCTATAGAATGTGTCAAATAGAGGTGTCCTAATTGTGTCCTTGATGAAAGGCTATTAATATTGAACACTTCTGCAGTCACCCATGTGTCTGCACTTTTTTTATTGTACCGTGAGACAAAAAGCAGATCTCTGCTTATCTCTAATGATACCTGAATCCCAAGAGGTGAGGACAGAGACTGCGAGCAGCTCCAGCAGATTCATCAAGCCAAATATTGCGTTCCTCTCTCTAGAGGCCGAGAGTCACATTGCATTATATCACTGTTAATTAAAATGAAATATGTGGTTAAATTATTCTGTGTATTGTTGCCTGACGAGGTGCACACATGCTAAATGCGGACCATTCAGGCAACAACAGATAGCTAACAAAGGTGTCTGTTTTTCTATCTGTCCTTCTATCGTTTTACCAATTTCCACCTCTGTTGCTCTCCTTTCTCAAGGTTCTACCTCAAGGGTATGCGCTGCAGTTCAGTCACGGGATGACAAATGTAGAGATTTCCCTTGTTTATTAAGCAACATTGTTTCTTGATTATTGTTAAAATGTGTGACAAAGAGGGCCATCTATTTCTATTAACATTGTTTAACATTGCCTTGCTTGATGATAAGCGAGGAAGAGGAGAATGGAAAAATTAAATGCATTCCGCGTGACCGGTTATCAGCGTCGAGAGCTCGTCTGGCATAGTTGGAGTAAAAGGGTGACTTTGTTTCTGAGGCGGTCAGTGCCTCTACTCATCATCCTTTCATCTGAGGCTGGCCTTTCTGAACCCGGAGCTGAGCCTGTCAGGGCCACACCTGTAATGGAGGGACCTCTCGCCCCACGCCGCTCGCCCGCACGCTCGGCCGCCCTCAGACTCGCACTCTGCGTCTCAGAGCTGCTCCCGGCCCCTGCCGTTGCCCCTGAGACTGGCCACCACCCAGCTGTTAGCTTCATTCTAATGCGCTCTGAATAATATTAAAGCCAAATCATTTGAATTTATTAATACGGACGGGCCCCTAAGAGAGATACTTTTAAAGGCCAGTGACTTAATTTAGGCTGTTAAAGGCTACCCCTGCGCACATGATGTATTGCGAGAAATTATAGCTCGGTGTCATTGAACGTAATGCGCCCACTGTATAATAACGTTTACCATGACTACAAACAGCAGCTAGCGCCCTCCGGTTGAATTGCTGTCGTGACTTTATAATACAATTAATATTGTTTCCTGCTCATCTTTGCCTTTGTTCCCTATGTCGGCTAGTCTTTATCTACATAAGCTGTTGACATCCACAATGGTTTTCCTTTAAATGTACCAACGGGAAAAGACAGCGGATTTCATACCATATTTCACTTCACCAGTCTGAGCATGTAGGTTGAAGTCGGTCGGTGCTGCCCACCCTGCGCAAAGTGAAAACAATCAGCCTTGTCATTTGGATCTCATTAGTGTGTGATTCCAGGAAAGCCCTGAACGTTATTGGTGTCAAAGGCTCAGGTCTGACCCCTAAGGTCCCTCTGCAACACCACAAATCTCGGCTGCATTTTTATTTTGACTTGCTACTAGGGAAAACAAACAACCAAACCAAAATAACGTGACACCTATGTTAACAAGAAGCTTTTTCCTATCACTGCTCCATAATAACTCTGCAGGAATACACATCTGCAGTGAAGGAGGGTCATTTCACTTTAACGAAAGCACCCGTACAACAATAATTGTGGATGAGGTTCTGAGCAGGGGCATCCGTATTCAAATGAGACTCGTCTGGCGTACCTTCTGAAAGATAATGCGGAACACCTGCGAAGGAAGTACGGCCGCATTTTCACTCGCAGTATTTGGCGCATTTTAGTTTGACGCCCGCTTCGGGGCTGCATATCAGAGCAGTGACTGCTTAAAAAAAAAGAAAAAAAAACAGGTTGTAGGGGTCCTTGCACACAGTCTGCCCATGGTGCTGCCTGAAGGACTACCATGGAAACAAGGAGTGCGACAGGCTCTGGGGGACCTGCCACAGCTGCAGGCACTTCCTTTCTGACAGGCTGATGAAGACATCAGCTTCATGCCGAGCAAAACAACAACTATTGAGGAAGAAAGGGAGAGAGAGAGAATGATGCAAGCAGTGTTAACTGCTGTGTGGATGAAATGTTCATTAGTGAGCTTGTGGAACATACAAGAATGTATTCAGGGACCATATTGCCTGTTTAGTAATCTACAGAGACTCAATCCCAGGAGACAGAGGCAAACTGATCATTTCTTAAACATGGTTATGTTTATAAACAGACAACAAGGAAAAAGTTGAAAGTTATTTCCTCATGCACTGTAATTGTTCTTATCTGTCTATATTTAACAAGACACAGTCTTAGCCCTGCACAGTTAACCTGCTGTGTTTACCAAGGATTTGAAGACTGTGGTTGGAAGGGTGGCAAATAATAAAGCAACAGTTAATAATTTATAAATAATTTAAAATAATTAATATCATAGCTGAATAAATGTTTTGCAAGAATTGAATTTGCAATTATTGATAAGCTGGTGCAATTGGTGATAAGATGCTCAGTTTTAATAGCATGTTACTTAATACAAAAAACATAAAACATATAGCCTAAGAAAATGTTTAATAAGCCTTTAAACCTGGATACTCAAATGGAGCAGGAATTTGTACTGGACCAAAAACAAATGCAAGTAGTTCTCAGACGCAGAGGAAGCACTGAGTTAATCAGTTTGTACAGTTTGTATTGTGTTTGACTCACAATTTGGAAAAATGTCCGAAACTTCAAAGCATAAGATTTTCATAAAAAAACGTTGCAATAATAAAAGTAATAATACAAAAACACCAGCTCACAGTGATGAATACAGCGTCGCCCTCTCTTTTAAAGATTACAATTGACAGCCTCTCATTTTATTAAGGTTACTACTATTTTGTCTTGAATTTTTGAAGACCAGCGCTCTACTCCAGCACAAACACTTTACATCCACTTAGAGGCTTGCTTTCAAGTTTCCATGCTAACCCGATGACTAGAGCTTTCCTGTAAGCATTGTTTAATTGGTTTCACCTCACGCAGACGTCTGATGGGGTCTCATTTACTGAGCTATGGGACACTGGCCCTCCCTTCCCCACTACCCCTCTCCGTGGCCCTGCGGTGGAGTTGGTGCGGGCGGAAAGGATGGAGCTTATGTGTGGGATTTCTCTCGTCAGAGGGTTGCGGGTCACCTCCACTCCCCCTCACTTTGAAACGGACCCCTGGTGGCAGCTCCAGGGAGAAAACTGTGATGTCTCTATCAGACTGTCAAAAGAGATAGCCCGAGGCTCCAGCAGGTCCCTTGGAGCCAATCAAACTCTTCACGGCACACCGACTGATGCTCTTTCACCAGCACCAAACTGCAGAGGAGTTGAATGGAGACAGAAAGAGAGAGAGAGAAAGAGAGAGAGACAGAGACAGATAGGAGGGGGCCTGGCTGGGATGCTGAGCACTCCAATCAGTCTGAACAAACTCCCTGAGCTAAGGTCTAGGGCTCATCTGTATGGCGAGAACCAGACAGAACGGCTATTTTTACAAAGCGTTCGCTCAGTTATTTACCTCACCCGCTAAATTACTGAGGGAGAGAAGACAACCAGATGACTTCTCTGGAAGTTTTCTTTATGTTACGAAAACTCTTTAGAAACTTTTCCAGCTTCCTTCGACAAAATTGTCCGCAATTGCAAACAAAGGGCAAAAAATGTTTCATTACAGCTGTGAAACAGGTGCAAACGAGCACAGCACTTACCGTGAAGTTAATTAACATGTTAATATTCGGTTAATAATCATTTTAAATCAATGCTGTGTGTATGCCCAGATTCAAGATGCATCACTCTGGAAATGTTGCTTTCTACAGAAATGACTCTCTGATAGAGGAGAGGGTGGAATATGTCTGTAATATGAATAAATAAGTTGATGAGGCAGGAAATCTCCATTTGCTGTACTTGAAGCCCCATCACTGGTACTAACACTACAGACTGATGGGTCTAGTAGAGAGCCATTAAGCACTGAAGGTGATTTTAATGAAAATGGGAAACACTAAGTGCGGGTATGGAGTGTATATACACGCTCTCTCTATGTGAGATGAGCTCTCACATCTGGACCTTGTTATTGTCAGTGAACTACAAAAGCGGTGCATTAGCTGACTGCTCTGGACACACAGAGACTTTGATGTATTCTCCATGAGCAGAGCTCAGAGAACTGTGACCGCCGTCCTCTTCTGAAGTGTGGGCTGAGTGATAATGCGGCCGTGTGCTCTCATAGAGGGCATCCTTTACAACTAATATCACGTTAGCAAGAAAAACATATTCAAGAAGTCAAACTTTTAGTTATCGTCTTCATTTCATCTTTATCTGCTGCATAAATATATAAAAAAGAAGGTGCAGGACTGACAGGAAACAGCATGTTAAAAACAAAACACGACATGCATTGTTGGCGCTCTTGAAAAGTAAACTGCATTTACAACAATAACATTAAACTGAAATTTAAAGTTGACTGAAAATTTCTAAATGGATAAACTGAGAAAGTGACAATATTTTACCCTCATTTCAATATACTGCTGTACATGTAAACTACAAAAAGCATGTTTTGTGCTTTTTGTTTGGTGGATAATGTTTGTTTTGTTAAAGGAACCAGAAGGTGGTCCTGTAAAAGACATTACTGGATGAAAAGTATGGCACAAGTCATTTGTTTGCTGGTATGTCTGTGTGTTCTATTGTAGCCACATGCAGAGTCTGGTGAAGCCCGACTTTACCATCACATGCTCAGACACTGTGACCATGAGAATCAGTGAGGACCAATAGCCCAGACATATGGGGCCCCTCTCTCTCTCTTTCTCTCTCTCTCTCTCTCTCTCTCTCTCTCACACACAAACATACATACACACACATACACACAAACACACACACAACCCCACAGTCAAATGAACACACTTTTGTGGAAATGCGGATGGCTTCACGCAAGGGTCTTTTCCACTCACACGGGGCATTATGACTTAAACAGATCGTGTCTTGAAACGTCGTCCGTCCCTTTCATCCAACACGTCCGTTTGGTTTCAGCGCAAGCGTTTCTTTTTCGCTGGGCCCTGGTTGCCGAGCTCGGCTCTCAGCTCGCTGTACTGCACCTGTAAAAACAAACAGCTCTTTGGTCAGAGGCAGGTAATCGGAGCTGAGCCTTGCTCACGATAATGGCTCCCCCGAGGAGAGCTGGTGCAGGGGGAAAGCCAGGCGGGCGAAGCTGTAATGAATCATTTTTTAAACACAGGAACAGAGGGGATTAATCACAAGGAGGAAAGATTTGAAAAGTCAAGGGTTCCTTACCGACACAGCGGTGACTACACCACCCCCAACTATAAGGGAACTTTACTGAAGGCACACATGGATTGGTTGAGCTGCCCTGCAGTCTTAGGTCCTTGCAAACTGAGGAGTTTGTGAGTTGTGTCCTTCCTCAGAAAAGTTTGTTTGTGACTAATTATAGCAGCTTGTAGGCAGCAGGACGTGCTCGCATGACTCTGACTGGGGCAGTGCAGTTATAGATGATCACACACTTCCTCCGTTGAACGCAGCTGAACATGCTGTGTACTTTACTTTCATCTTGAAGACCTTCACCTCTGACCCCAGTTCACCTCCTGCTTTAAGCAGAGTTTCTCTGAACTATGAGAGACCGAATAAAGATTTTCTCTGCAGCTTGCATTTGCAACAACATATCCACGTATGACTGCAATTAAACATTCAAAGCGTCGAATAATTTCTTAAAATCCAAAATCCACTATATTTATTTCAGCATCTAATTGACTAATCATCCCAAAAAAATAGGGTGTTGTTGGGTTCACTAAACTCAGATCAGATGTATTTCTTGCTGTGTTTATTTAAGCATGTTTATATGCACATTGAAATACAGCTAGACAAATCTTGAAACATGCTTAAAAGTTTAAAAACTACAGCAGATGAATATGAACACACAAAGTATCAAAACCACACACACACACACACACACATATAATAAAATGCACTTGGATCACAATAACCTTTAACAAAATTCCATATGCTAAGACTGTTAAAATGGCATTAAAGGAAACTTCTCTTGTCCAAGACCACCATTCAGTCCAAACTACGTACAGCATCAACAAATAATTAAATACAGTATGAAGCTGATGGGACTTTAAACACATGAAGAATGTGTCCAAATCCTTTTCTTGTTTGTTTCTCTCCAAAACAATAACCTGGAGGTGTATCTGTAGGGTAGGGACTGCACACTAATTACCAGGCCGTGATTATGAGAATGGGAGATGGGAGCGTGCAGGAACAAAGAGAGCCGCGACTGCCTCAGAACATGAAACTGTCCTCAGAACTGACAGATGCTGCTTATTTTAGGACAGAGGGCCGCCGTATGAAGTCCAGTTTTGAGGGTTTGCGTTTGAAGAACCGTGCGGACACTAATTGCCAAGTCATTTTCAGAACTGCGAGACAGGAGTCAATTTGAGCTTTCGTAACGTGCTGTTTATTTGTGTCAGTCCATTTTAAGCATAAAGGTTGGGATGTGAGAAACTTAACAGCAAACAGATTCGACTCTGTAGTGGATCTGAATACCTTTTTGGTCTGTCTTGGTTTGGTTAATGACAGAGAACCATCAATGTGCTGCCTTACTGGCTTTTGTTTTTTGAAAGTGGCATATTTTGACATTTTGTTTTGCGAAAGATCATTCTGTATTCCCATTTTGGTGCGTTCCATTTAAATGAACAGCAGGCAGTTCATCCAACCACGAAAACATACTTCAAAAGGCTTAAAAACTCAGCAATGGTTTCCATCT
>JAZGTI010017339.1:1873-12254 GCA_036877585.1 Botia kubotai | reverse complement strand
GAGAAATCTAGAAGGCGCTTCATAACATCACTTGATCCTTCAGGTTTGACATTTCGCGTCTCCCTCTCGCTCACGGCGCTGCAGGTGTTGCCATTTAAAACAAAGGGAACACAGACGATCCTTTCACGACGCAAATGGCTGCTGATGACAGGCCGAGCCATCGATCAGCACGCGGTTCTCACCCGCCACCTGCAATTTTGTTTGTCAGACGCTGTTGGACGGCCGCGGTTTCCGTCGCGTCCCCCGCTGATCGCTGCGCGTCTGACGCGCGTCCGCTCATGTATTTACCTCGCCGCATCTGCAGCACGATAATAACTCACGCGTCTCTTTCAAAGGGCGTGTCGCTTCCAGCTAACAGGGAACGTTTTCAGAACATTGCCTAACGTTCTGCTAAAGTTCTCGCAAGGTTATTTAAACGTTCTTATAGTAATGTTAGTAGACGTGTTAACATTATACGTTATTCTTAAGTTATCGGTGGAATGTTTTAAAAACGTTCAAAAAAATGTTTGAATGATGTTCCAAAACCAAGCAATTAACATTAATAAAGCGTCTAAAAAACTAGACGTCTTGAAAGTTTCTAGAACTAAAATAACATTTTTGTTACCAAATGGAAATGTTACGGAAACGTTCTTACAACCCACAGCTGTTAGATGGGGCTCTCGCACTGGAAATGCATCCATCATCCATCCACCGCCGGTCTCGCGCTCACCAGTTGCTCTACAGTGGTTTAATCTCATTTCAATGGGCTGTGTGTAGTTATCGATAAAGAGTGACGCGTTCTGAGACCCTCGAGCGAGTTTGGAGGTTCAATAACGCGCAGAATTATCGCGTCAGAACAAAGAGAGAAAGAAAAACAGATGAAATGATGTTGCCCTTTCTCTCAAACTGCCGGTGACATTTCAATCTGTGCACGTGTGCACGGAGACGGATCTCTCTAGCCAGCTATCAGGGAACGTTCCCTGAACGTTGGCTAACATCCTCTGAAAGTTCTCTTGACGTAATCAAAACGTTCTTGCAGTAACATTAGCAAAAATGTTTTTTTAACATTATGCATCATGAACATCAAAAACGTTATTATCAAGTTGTTACGTTTTAAATTAAAAATGGTACAGAATTAAAAAGGTTTGAATAATGTTTTTATAATCGAGCAATAGCGTTAATACGCTGTCTAAAAAGTGGATGTTTTGAACTTCTCAAATAACATTATTTTGTGACATTAATAGAAACGTTAGGGAAACGTTTAATACAACCTAAAACTGGTAGCTGGGTATTCAATGTGTTCATTTGTGCATTTACAGCTAATGATTTATAATCGATCTCAAGGGTGTAGATTTGATTAAACATTAGGGATTAAAGTGTGAACCACACAGTTCTGCTGGACTGTGACATCCCGCTGCCTGGTAATGACTTGTTAACACAGCATAACTATTACTATAACCTATACTTAGAGTTAGGGATTTGAACGACAGGCAATTTAGGAAAATAGCAAAAACAGCCTAGCTGTAAAAGAAGATTCCTTCTCACTCGCATAACCGTAAAGCCATGTTTTACAGTAAAGCCATGTTTTACCGTAATATCTGCTCTCAATGTGTTTTGGTTTTCACAGGTACATATAGGTTACCTACCAAACAAGAGGGTTCTTGGTCTGAGTAAACTGGCACGGTAGGTACAGTACTCTCTCTCTCTCTCTCTCTCTCTCCCTCTCTCTCTCATGCATACATACACTACTGTTAGTGTATCTTAAGTGTCCTAAACCTTTATGGACAAATAAATATGAGCTACAGTATCCTTACCCTGTTTTAAACTCCTCCCCAAATTATCGAGAGTCGTTGTTTAGTACATGTTAAGCACAAGTGTTGTATGTACACATATGTATACCTCCATAGGGAGTGCAGACTCGTGCTGTGATGAGGCAGCAGTAATACCAGCTGTCTTCCCTCAGGGATGTTGTGCGTCTGTGCAGACACGGCGGAGTGTGTTTGTGTCTGAACAGTGAGAGAGTAATTGTGTGTAAGAGGATTAGATCCTCTTTACACACGCGTGACAAAGAGAAGCTTGATCCAATCTGACCTCAATACCTGTGGCTTAAGCCCTTTCACGCATAGTAAACATAATACAGCGCGCGTGTAATGAAGACTCACAGCAGTGCTACACACACAGTGTTTAACATCCCAAACCACCATTTATAACTTAAACTGTTCACTTCAGTTCCAGTTGTGTGTTAGTGTTGTGACCCAGCTAACAGGGAACGTTCTCAGAACATTGGCTAACGTTCTCTAAAAGTTATCAACAAAACTCTCTCTATATATAGAGTAGTATAGATAGTATATGCTATCTATCCAAAACATTATTCTTATTTAGTCAGTGGAACAACTAAGAATTATGAAAATGTTCTTATAACCTAAACTTGTTAGCTGGGTATGTTTTGTGGTAACAGATGAATATTAGTCAAATAAGCTTGTAATAATTGAGAGTATTTAACAATAATACTTGGAGACTCTTGGAGATAATCTATCATCTGTCTTAACTGTTAACACTGTACCATGTTTTCTTGCACATCAGGATTGTTGAGATATACAGCAGAAGACTGCAAGGTAACACACAAACACATATTGTAATTTGCACACACAAAATTTCATAACAAATCAGCGGTCGATTTCCACATCGATTTATGTCCATGTGTTGTTTTGCTTTATCACTTCAGTTCAAGAGCGGCTGACCAAACAGATTGCCGTAGCGATCACTGAGGCACTACAGCCTGCGGGTGTCGGGGTCGTTGTTGAAGCAACGTACGTACAAATTTAAACAAATCTCCCAAACAGCGTTCCACTTCTTAAAGCTGTAATTCTTAAGAAAATTAAGGATTGCAGCTTTAATATACACAATTATTATCATTATTAAAAATAATACATTTATTGTATACATATTGCATTAATGTTTTAATATGACAACAATGTTGATAGTTAAATTTGAGTTATTTATATTCGGTCATTTATATATGTACTGTTTGACCTGCAATTGCTACTATTAAAATGAACATTTGCGCATTTGACAGACGCTTTTATTCGAAGCGACTTACAGTGCGTTCAAACTCTACATTTATATCAGCATGTGTTTCCCTGGGAATCAATCCCATGACCTTTGCGCGGCTAACATAATGTTCTACCCATTGAGCCGCAGACGTTCTAAATCATGGTTTCATTTCTATAGTCACATGTGTATGGTCATGAGAGGCGTTCAGAAGATGAACAGCAAGACGGTGACCAGCACCATGCTGGGTGTTTTCCGAGAAGACCCCAAAACACGAGACGAGTTCCTGACCCTCATCAGGAGCTGAGAGGGTCTGTCCGCACCCTCCACTGCCAAAACACTCAGACCAGCCCTCATCTCCAGTTCCTCACAGGACCTAACCGTCATCTCTGGTCCCGCCCCAGAACAGACTCTGCTGCTGTGTGACATAGTGTCCCACCCAAATGTGGGGTGGTTACCTCGGTAAAAACCATCTCTCCTGTTTCACGTGTGTGTTTGTGTGTGTGTGTGTCATCATCTTTGTGCTGTGTGGTTTAACAGGTGGCATGTTTAATCAATGGAGCTCTGTGGTTATTGCTTTTCCACTGAGTCATTGTACTTTGAAGGACGTCCACGATTTCAACCTTGAAGAACGGCACAAATTGACCTCGCTAAACTATGAAGCATCAAACCCACTAAAGTGTTTGTGCCTCGTTGGGTTCCGTTTGCGCTCTATTAAACGCAATTGAGTTGCCCCTGATGCACGAGAAAGTGGCTATGTTTTTGTTTAATGAAGGAGCTGTGTGTCATTCTGAAAACTGAAAACAAATTCTAGTTATTGTACCCCGAATAACAAATACTGTAGTGGTACTGCGGTGCAGTGATGGTACTTTGGAATATACCAAGGTACTAATTGAGTACTTTGTAATAAGTACTTATGTGGTACTTAATATTACCATTGTATTGATTATCACGGTGTGTTATTGTTTTACTATGTGCTGAAAATGTATTAAAGCTACGCTGTCGTTCAATGTCATGTAACGTAACGTGCCCTGTGCATCAGTCAATACTTGTGCCCAGATTCAAAGCGTCGTCTGTTCTCATGCTCCATCAAGCAGCGTGTTTATTTCAACACATCATTCATAGTATTTATCAAGTCCGAACATGTTTCGTGCAGCACGATTCGTTTAAATTCTGTCTGAACTGTGTTGAATATTGAGTGTTAAACTGATGACCAGATCCAGCCTTCTAAATGTTGTCTTAATGGTGATAGGTGTCGTTTATGTGCTGAAGGTTGTCATTGATGTTAATCGTTGGTTAACATGACCAAAGGTGTACGACGCCGTTACGGTCAACGCAGTCTGATTTTGCACATTTTGAGAGCTAGACATGAAGTACCACCGAGTTCTTGTATTGATAAATGTGATCTTTGTAATGAAACGTATGATAGTAAACGACCAACTAAACGATCATTTAAGATTCTATGTTTGTAGAACGTCTTTTGTACATTTACTCTGAGACGTTTGTCTCTCCTTGGGTACTTATGCGCTTTGAGTTCCAGTAGATTATTAACTATATTACCTATATAAATATATATTTTAGAAAAAGTATTATATTAACGTTCGTTATTATATTATTATACGAATCAAAACGAGTTGGTTCACTAACACTGTTGTATTGCCTGTGTATTGGTTCGTGTTTTTATTTTGAACGTTTCTGTCAAACGTTCTCGTAAGGTTTAGATGAGAACTTCCGAAGTCCGAGATTTTTATGTCACATTTATTTCATGCAGTGGATTTAAGCCAGCAGTTGGTATTGCAAACGCTTTGTGTTTTTACTGTGGCCTTCTTTAAAGACTCCCTGAGCCTTTCAAAGTCTTTACATCTTATGTGTCGTCATTTTCCGCTTCGAAAATAAATCTTGAAAAAGTAAAAATTGTTGCATTCTCTTATTCTTTGCAGAATGGCGAAATTTTTAATAAATTCTGTAAAATCCAGTAGTACAATTATGCATATTTTCCATGAATTCGTATTACCGTGATGTGAAAATATAAAATATGCAAAAAAATTAGAATGCTCTTCATTAAATTGCTACAATGCAAAACAATATTTTTTGTTACATAAATCAATTACAGAGCTTTTCTACAAAGATATCATTTTTAATTTTTTTTTAAAAATCTAGTCCTTAAAAATCGAATCCGTTTTTGAACAACATTGTCCCCATATGCAACCGGTTTTTTGAGCTGTCATGAATGAGTCCATTAAAATGAGCTGGGAATGACTCAGCAGTTTTTTTTCCTCAAAAGGCTCCGCCTCTTGGCAATAGAAACCTGTTTCAGGCATTCTGATTGGCTGAAATTGAGGAGGCAGTAAATTCCAGACTCATGAGGTTCCTGGGGGCCAAATTTACAGCTTATTTGAACTCAGAGAAACAAAAGGCACGGAATCTTTTTCCAGAGTTACTCTTTAATACTTTTTGTCTGTGGTTATTACAAACATGTCAAGCGTTTGACACAAACCCAACGAAACAAAAAGAAAACACATTCAAAGGACATGACAGACCGATCACACACACACATTATAATCTCCTATGATTATTCCAGGTTTATCTTTAACACACACACACGCAGCTACACAGAAAACAGTCACCGGTCAGTCAAAAATAAAAGAATGTTACAAAGATCCTTCCATGTTTTTGGACTGAAGCGATGCTATTTCAGTGAAAACCTTTTTTTAAAAATCAAGATGAGATCTGGATTAAACCTGTGCTGAGCAGAGAGTCACAACACAAGCTGCGACTCCTTTCCTTGGGTATCATACAACTGTGTTTTCTCATAGATAACAGGAAGTAATTTATGATACATTTTCTGTCAGAATTCATCTACAAAATTACAAGACAATCTGGTTTCTATCTCCCCTGGATACACAGTGCCACATTCATACACATACAAACAAAAACATATCTACATCTGTGTGTTGTACAGACAGGTAAAATTCATAACTTCATATCAGCACTGAGAGTACCTAAAGCATACAGATGCCCACCAGCAAGCCCCTCCTTCCAACCCTCATCGAGACCAATCGGAGCAGGCACATTCAAATGAGCTTGTGTGGACTTTGTATGATTGGATGTTTCGACCATCAATGCGTCTTGCTTATCTCTATATATTTTAGAGCCCTATAAAATCATAAACATTTGGGGTAAATGTCTGAATACAAAAAAAGGCACGGCCAGTTACTCTAGATACGACTTCCCAGCTTCTCGCATGCATCTCTAAAATATAAATTACCATTTTTTTTTTGCTCTTTTTTTCCATTTTCACTCCTTTTTATTTGGTTTTGTTTTTCATAAACATAGGATTCTTTTAAAATATATTTTTATATATATATGTATAGATACGTCAGCCTGCAGTCAATACAGGACATCGGCTCTCGAAAGTAACAAAATGAAAACAATAAAACGAAACAACGTAAAGCAAAAAAATAGAGACCCACGTTACAGTATAGATGCATGTTTAAAAAATTAAAAAATAAAATCGATCAGCATCGGATATGTTCCATTATGCTAATGTGCAGAGCCCTATTACAAAACAACAACATTTCGTCGCTAAATCTATTTTCCTTTTTTTGGAATATCAAGGTAGCGTGTTAACACTGTTACAGCCTCTTTTATTTTCGCTGCATGGTTGCAGTCATTTGCATTCGAACAGAAATGCACAAAAGCTTAATCACACACGTTACGGGACGTGTAGACAGCCGAATCCTGCACTGGACGTTTTGACGTCGCTTTTGAATAAACTGAATGATGTAAACTAAATTAAATAAATGATGCTGCGGCAACCGGCTGGATGCATTTTGGTATTTAATTTGATGTAACAGCTGAGATGGTCTGACATCAAGTGAACGTTTTCAAAAAAAGCAACAGGAGTAACAGCGATATCATGTAAAACGATGCGAAAAAAACAACAACTGGCTCTTTGTTTACAACGATGTACGACAAAGCAAAATAACATTTAAAATACACCATCCAGGGAGAAGGGTTAACAAAATCATCGCAAGAAAGAAAACAAAATGTTAACAATAACTGATATTTCTTTTGACTATCAGGCACGATTTTGAGATAAAGCAAGCAAACAAAAGTCAAAAAAAAATAACTAGGTTATTTGAGATGTACTTATGGTTACCAGCCATAGCAAAGTTAATACACATGGTATCTTAAATAATACATCTAATGAATACAATAACCTCTGCATCAATAATAGAAAAAACAAAAGAATAAATAATCATTTGAATCTGCTAATTGTTTTCATTCAAATGGCAGTGATGAGTGGCTTTTCATACACAAAAACAAATGCATCTCTCGAAACGAGATGCAAGTGTACAAAGACACAAGAAGCCACACTGTTTTTTTATAGCTACGCCAAACCCTTTTCGAACATGCTTTATATTGCGACATCGGCTACCATTCCACTTAAGGCATTTCATGCATTTCTTAAAGCACTAGTTTGGACGCACCACCCGTGACTCACAAAGCTGATTGGCTGACGCACTGCGTCGACAGCCAACCAGTTACAACAGTGTCATCGAGTGGCACGCGTGAGGCAACGACATCTTTGTAGGCAGCGTTTGCCGCGTGTGTGTACATGTGCTTTCCTTGCCTTGACACCTGCTGTTTATCTTCAAATAAAACCAGTGAACACGTGAGCCAAAGTGCCACTCACTCGGCGCTCAGGAGAACAAAGATTGTGTCAGGTAAAGCACAACAACTGGTTTCTTTGGATGCGCGAGAAAGTAAAGTAAAGACACCAGAGGTGTGGGCAGGGGCTGTCCAGCGTCTCTCTCTAACGGAGAGCTAAGTGAGATGGTTCTCTCGTTGGGTGATGTAGTGTATTGATGGAGGGAATTGTAGGGGGGGCGGAGTCACTACGACTTTAGCTTTCCTTGCACATCACATGCACACGTTATCAGTCCACCTCCTGTGTCTGAGACCCCGCCCCCCATTCCCCATGCCACGCCCCTCAGCTACGCATCACACCGTGTTGCTGATGAAAGTCTATTGCACGTTATTGCAAATTCACTTGTGATGATTTCAGCAAAGATTCACAGCATCAGAGGCAAGAAAAGTGAAGGTATTATATAAGAATCTAAATAAGATACATTAATAATCATGTATAAATCACCCTCATAAAAGGATGTTAATGTCCCAGATTAAATGATTATTAGAGCAAAAACCCTTTTCGATTTAAAATCAGACCCTTTCCATGCAGAAAATCAGATCTTCACTTGTAAGAATCAAAACTTGTCCAACTCGAAGCTCATTTCTTATTGTAAACAAACTACATTTTATACCTGGCACAGTTAACTAATGGCTGATATTAAGACAATACTGAAAAAGACTACAGTCTCATAAACAATGATCTCAGAGTTTGCACTGCACTAGTTTCACCACCAGGCGGCGCTCTCTAACTGCTGCATTAGTGTTACAGATGTGTTGCAGTAATTTCAATGTACATCCACATATACTGTTAACAGTTGACGCCCCGCAGGCATAGTGTACCACGTGCTGAGATTTTCCAACTAGCTCTTTTAGAGCCGATGAAAAGGTTCATAAATCAACCGCAATCTTGTGACTGACAACAACAATTACTGTAATTCTTATACTCTTATGAATTCAACTGTAACGTCTGGTGACGCAATCTGCGACACTCAGAACTCGGCACGTTTGATCGCTTGTCATTTATGACGTTCAACTCGTCCTGTGTTAATCTGTATCACGGCTTATTAAGGGTACACCTCCAGCCACCTACAAGAACGTACTCTCATCTCCATTTTGTGTATTTTTAAACCCAGATTTTACTCAAATACTCGAGCACAGAAATTAAAAACATAAAAGACGTATTATCGTGCATCTCTGACCTCTCTCAACCTTTACTTCTGCTTGCATTTGCTGGCATTTCCCCCACATACACGTTAAAAAAGCTCCTCTGCTCATATCTGCCCGCTCTAGAGACGCACTCTGACCTCCTGATTTCCCCTCGACCTCTGTTCTTTACGTCAGAATCCATCCACGACATTCCTCGCTCCCCTCATGTCTCCACAGACCCCTACGCTTGCATCACTTCCTGTTTCCCGTTCATTCGGCACTGCCCTCCGCTCCCTCTCTCTCTCTCTCTCTCTCTCTTCCACTCACATTCTCTCCTTCCATTTCTTTGGTACCATCCATAGCTCCGTCTCTGCTTTAATAGTGTTCTCAAACAGCTTTCCCGCTGGCACAAAACAAAACGTCAAAACAATGTCAGAAACTCTATTGTAAACTATGAAGCCACATAGGAAACTAAAGCTGTACACCGTCCTCGGGTTACGACTCGCACCTGAAGGACGAATCACTGTCCCGCTATTCACGACAGCTTTCTGTGTAAACAACATACAACTACGTCATATTTTTAGTCTTCGCACAGAGATGCTTCATTCGGTAAATCTCTGAACAGTTAACAGAAAACATCGCTGGTTTTTATCGGCTGGTTTGAATTTCTTGTAAAAGCGACTTCCTGACAGCTACCTGGATGCTGTGAACGGCAGCAGACAGACCGTCGCTAACAGGCTGTTGACACAAAAACTCTTTGTGGCTTTCCTCCAAGGAAGGGCAGGTTTTAATGTTCTGCTTTTTGTATTTAAAGTGTGATTTTCTCCCAAAATACGATGTAAACACGGTTGTCATGGTGACAGAACTTGCTTTTGTGAAGCCTTTCAAAATATGGTGATTGACACTGAGAAGACCACGTCCCCAAACCGAAATCCACCTCTACCATTGGCTGTGTTGTGGCAGATGAGCAGGAGGGAGGGGGGGTTTATAGACAGAGGGGCTTGTGACCTCACGATGACCCGTTCCCCTGTTGCCAGGCACGCCGTCTTCATCGTCCTCGTCTTTCAGATTGTTGAAGTTCGATCAACACCATCTATGGAAACACGTGACATCACCGAATGTTACAAGCTGAAGAGTGATTTTTCGTGACTGAAACACTTTCTCTCAGACATCCCAGAACGATTTAAGTAGAGCGGTTAATTAACATCATTTGTTATTTAAGGAATACTCAGACATTTCACTCTATGATATGTTTAAAGAAACAGTTTGGCCAAAAACACAAATTTCACCCTTGAACATTTTTAAGTGACAAATCTGTGAATTGTTTTTATCTTTTAAATGGTTCACTGAAAGAAACTGGTCCAAACTGAAGCGAAACTAAAAAAAAATGAATCGGACTTCCCGGCCGTACTTTTTCAAAGAGCAAGCGGTCTCGTTTTGCTAATGAGGGTCCACAAAACTCCCAGGAGCGCTGCTGACCAGAGGAGGAGGTTCTGGGGGAGGTTCTGGG
>JAZGTI010017338.1:1198-12255 GCA_036877585.1 Botia kubotai | reverse complement strand
TTTCTTTTAATTTTGATGATTATAACTGACAACTAATGAAAACCCCAATTCAGTATCTCAGAAAATTAGAATATTACTTAAGACCAATACAAAGAGGATTTTTAGAAATCTTGGCCAACTGAAAAATATGAACATGAAAAGTATAAGCATGTACAGCACTCAATACTTAGTTGGGGCTCCTTTTGCCTGAATTACTGCAGCAATGCGGCGTGGCATGGAGTCAGTCCGTGGCAACTAATGGCCCACATTTGTGGGAGTATTTTGTAGTATAGTATCTCATAGAAAATGTTGATTCTGAAAGGAAACTAAAGGTTTTCTGACAAATGTAGTGGGGTGTACTCATTTATGCTGAGCACTGTATATATACATATAGATTTTGAGTGATCTGCTTTATGAGGACACACCTTTTTGCAGTTCAGCACGCCCCTTTTTGGAGCCCTTTTCAAATTGGAGGTGTGAAAAGCACTGCTGAAACGGGTGGTGGGGATTGTTCGTGACTTTAAAGAACCATTAAAAATTGGCTGTGGCTATGGTGCATTCTGGAAACTGAAGTATGGAGTAGTGGTTTGATTTTTCTTTAGTTTTGAGTTCAACTAAAATGCTTTTTAAATAACAACTGACTAGTTACTTTTCCTAATGAGTTAACTATATGCTAAATTTTAAGCATTTTCATATTTTTCCTATTATAAGTGTTGGTCTCTCAAAGATTATGTGGATTTCTAAATGGAAACCTCATTGGTGTATATATATTTTGTAAGAAGGCATTGTGGAATATACTAAACTTAACCTTGACCAACTTCCTGAACCAATGGACTCGCAGATCTCAGTCACCACAAGACTGAATTACTGTTGCAGTATGTTGCATAGCTCTTTTCTATTCTCCACCCCTATATTCTGAAAAACACTTTAATTCATTTGTTCCCCTTTCATCCTCTTTTTGTAATTAGTGGTGCTTGCGAAGCAAAGCATCACTATTACTTTCATGAATACTTCTTTCTGGGCAAAATTACGGTACGTAACTTATCCCGCACGGTTTGTCGTAGATCCGTGAATAAGGTGTCAAATCGACCAGCTTATTGAAGAGAGGTGTGCTATGACTTTTATAAGCGATCGGGTATACAATGTTTTTGGGGCGTACAAAAAAGTGGGTGAACATTTCCATAGAATTAACATTGGGCTGATTTTTGTGACATTATATATATATTATACTATATATAATATAATATTATATATATTATATAAGTATCATTATATTATATAATTTATAATATTATATATAATTAATATAATATACATATATAATAGTATAATATAAATATATCTATGATGCTAACGTCATGCTAACATCATGTTACATCATGTTAGCATCATGCCATTTTATGCTAAAACATGCTAACGTCATGCTAAATTATATAATTTAAATATTCCTGAGTTTTGCCACGGCAAGCACCACTCACATTTTCTTCAAAAAATGTATCTATCTAGTTATTATTACAACAGCAAGGAACTGTGAAGATGTGAAGCTGGTCATCAAAGACTACGCAGAGGTTTCTGGCTGTTCTTGTTGGTGTTATAGTTATAGAACCTAGTTGGACAGTGAAATTGTGTAGCGCTGTAGGGTGGACTGGAAACCACTGGAGAACAGTTCCTGTAATTCCCAGTGAAGAGAGTTGCTAGCAGATAGATCTAGTAGAAAGAGGACATGCGATTTGGGCTCCACCTTTGCCCCCCTCAGAGACTGACAGCAGTGTTGTCTCTGTGAAGTGGTTACTTTTAAAAACCTGACTGGTTGTCGTCAAGTAGATTGTTTTGAGAGAGGAAGATATATGGATGAAAACAGCCTGCTGAAGTGTTTTCGCTATAAAAAGGAGTCTGTTGTTGTCAGCAAGAGAGGGTAGTTAAGTGTAGGTTTGTTAAGCAGCAGAGTACCCTATGCTGATTAAACTGAGTGACGAAAGTGATAGTTAAAAGGGATAAATTGATAATATGTGTAAGGGAATATCTGGGTGGTAGAAGTGCAGGACGTACAATGCTGGTGAATTATGTAATGCTATTGGATAATAAAATGGTCAGACACACAAGACACAAAGAAGTAACCAGAAGATTATTTGATATAGTTATGAATGAAGATAAGATTGTTATCTTTATCAATCAGTCTTTTAAGGGGCAAACTAGAAATCGGCTGCTTGAGGTTTGTCTAGGTGGATGTTAAAGTCACCTAGAATTACTGTTGGAGTGCCATCTTGAGTTCTTAGATACCAAAATCGCTGTGTGCCAGATCCGGCCCACACCTGACACTTTCATATGGCCCACATACTGCCTGGAAAGATGGCAGATCTGAGCCACAAGCAAACCATAGCAATGACGCATGTAAGCCAAGAGCAAAACAAATAAAAAAAGAACTGGCCCTATGCTATAATTCTGACTCACAACAGGAAGTGTCTCATATCTTCTGCATGCACTGTTTCATTTATTGCCATAAATTGATTGCCTCACCAACAAAGGGCAACACAGTTCAAGATATAAAGAATGCACTCACAGTTTAGCATTTTCAATATCTCTTCGTTTATCCCACCAGGTATAAAGCAAATTGGATAAATTTAAAAGGACTTTTTTAAACATTGTTTTAAATAACATATTTCCTGCTGTCAGTTGGTGGTGCTATGACTGTGACTCACAGTGTCCACCTCTATGATATCAGTCCCTAGGACCAAACATACAGCTCATGTTTAAACAAAATCATTCAGCAGATAAAAAACGTTTCCTGTTTACCTTTTTTGTCATTATTTTATTTCTTGCCATGGCAACAACGTTTAAGATCCCTTCACAATTAAGGAGCTTCAATGTTTTTGCATAATATTTGCCAAATTTGTTGACAGCTCAATCCCTTAGCAGGAGTATTTAAAAATTCAGAGTCTGGAATTGACAAATAAAATCCACATACAATCCAATATTTGACTTCCTGTTGGGCAGAGCTAATGAATGTAATTTTAAATGTTGTCCAGCTTGATGAGAACAATGCATATACAAAGTTTGGTGACTATAGGCAAAATGAACCCTGTCACTTTAGTCAAAAGTCTAAGTCTTGTCTCATGTCAAAGCTTTTGTCCACACCTAACCGCTAACCACTATAATGTGTGTGCCAAATTTAATGCTATTCAAACATTAGCCCTTAAATACGCCTTAATGCGGTTTTAAAGCTTGACATGTTGCCAAGTCAACAATATTTAAGAATATTTAAGATATCACAAATCCTTTTAGAACTTTATATCAGCCATGTCTCTACATTATTCTGACCAAATCTGAAGTTGACTTGGCTAAATTTAAGTTGACAATTTTGAAGTTTGTGCCATACTTCCTGTTCCAGTTGGTGGCGCCATGACTGTAACTCATATTAATCACATTACTGTCATCAGCCCACCACAGCATATACTACTATACAGTATACTACTATACAACATATACTACTATACTATACAGCCCACCATAAACATATTTGCCAAGTTTGACATTAATTGCTCAATGCATGCTGTAGACAACATCAACTGTAGGCAACATCAGCATTTAATTCTTAAAATAACTGTCAAAGTAATTCTGATGTAAGTTTCACACTTCCTGCTGCCAGTTGGTGGCGCTATGACTGTGACTCACAAAACCCATGTCTTTGTGATCAACCCTCAACACCAAACATATTTCCCAAGTTTGATGTAAATCACTCAATGCACAAAGAAGATATGAGACTTCTGGCAATCGGTGGCACTTTTACTTTGACTCACAATATGGACTGTCATCTGTCATCAGTCCCTAAGACCAAACGTACAGCTGGTCTGAAACGCCATACAGATAAGCAAATATGTATTAACCTATGTGTTTTAACCCTGTAAGGCCCACTGTTGTAATATTACAACATCAATTTAAGCTCAACTAAAATAAACCTGCACAAGACCACATTTACACAAGTAATAGGTCCTGTTATTCAGCCTTGCAATGCTATTTGATGTTATATTTTGCAAATAGGCCTGTTTAACTGGCCATAAACTCACACGACCTGCAAATTTGTGTTGAAGCACATCATCTTGTTTTACTGGACTGGATAAATCAACATTTAAGTAAGTAAAATGTTTAAAATATTTTTTTCTGTGATTAGTAATGTGTCTAGATTATGTAGTTATGAAGTAATGTTGTAATTTGCCTGAAGTAATGTTGTAATTTATAGCCTGGGTAGCATAATAAGTAGAGGGCACAATAAGGTAGCCAGACAGTATTGTGTGAATTCTGTGGAATGGGTGATGTCTGTGGAATGTGTTAATACTTTAAAATGTTTAAGTATAATAGGAAATGATTTGCACTGAGATTATTTAGCCTGGAAAATAATCAGTGTTTTTGCATTTCAGAATGCTACCAGCCAAGAAAGATCAACTGATCTATAAAGTCTACGATGTCATTGATGCCATCCAAAATGATAACAGTGACCTTAAAATGGAGTCTGATTCAAGCAATGAACAGGAATGCGGAGGTGCCTTGGAATTGGATAAAAATACAAAACCCAAGCACTGCCTAGCTGATGATTATGTGAGCATATCCAAACATGCCCCACTGAATGCCACAAAGAGACCATCCACATATAATGGAAGTCCTTCAAATGATATCCTTGCCAAAAGGTCAACCGTGCACCCACCAACAGTGATATGCTAGGACATTTCCCTGTAAAAACAAATACAAGACGCTGCAGACACAGTGGTAAAGGGTACACCAACACACTCGGCAGCAAGTGCAAGTCCGCCTCTGCTTCTCAGAAGACAAAAATTGCTATTGGCACTATCACAACTGAACATGGACATAGCTAAACATAGTAAATGTTTTCATTTAATTCATCAGGTTTTGTAAATATAATCTGAATGTATTTTACAATAAATTATCTTTCATAAAAATATGGCTTGCCTGTTTATCATTAATGTGTGGTAATAATGTATTAATATGTAAGCTGTTTAAGGGGCTAAATAAGCAGTACAACCGCATTAAACCCTGCAAACAAACCATTGGATGTTCTCTACATTAGTTTAGAGAGGGAGTAAAAGCACTGAAATTCTGCTACGTTTTTTTTCTTAAATTTGGATCTTTCAGGGTTAAGGCAGGATTTGAACTCTAAAGTAGAAAATAAGGTAAAAGTAATTCTAATATGATTCGATAGACTATTCCATAAAGTGGGACCAGACACTCAAAAGCACTGTTTTCTCTACTCTTTAGGTAGGTCCTAGGAATCTGGAGTAAGTTTTTGTCCAGAGATCTTAGACCTCTGATAAGAGAGTAGTGGTGGAGTAAGTTTGTCCAATAAATTGATGATTTAGTTTGTTTAATAATTTGTTTACAGGTAGCAAGATTTTAAACTTTATTCTGTAGAATAGGCAGCCAATGAAGGGGTTTCAGTAGGGGAGTAACATGAGAACATTTTGAGTAAATGTTTTAATTCAATTCAATTTTATTTATATTTTTTTCAATTTTATTTATATTTTTTCAATGTTACATTGCTTCAAAGCAGCTTTACATAAAGAAATATGAATAGTAGAATAATAAGAAAACACAGAACAAATGAGCGTAGAATACATACATACATACATACATAAAACATATACAATAAAATATTAGACGTTTACAATTTTAAAGCTGCAATTTGTAACTGTCTTGAATACAAAACAGAGTTGATAATTATTTATTGTTATTTATTGGTGAAAAACTGATGGTTTCAATTATACTGATGGCTCCAATTATACTTGATAATATCTTGGGCACTGAGAAATCGTGCCAAAAAAAACGTGAGGCATAATGTTACTTATTGCAGCCATAACATCACACTGCTGTGACTAAGCAGGGAACAAGATATAGAAACTAACTAAGCTAAACGTAGGCATGTATATAACAGTAGGTTTACTAAAGAAGTAAATGGTCTATCAAATCCTGATGATTGTCCAGTCCCCGACCATCTGGTCTCAGAGTTTGGATCCAGCTGACTACAGGACCGACAGATTTAGTGTGGAGCCAGTACATCTGTTCTTGTGGGAAGTGTTCCCGGTTCCGGTTTACCTAATTAATGCAGCCTAATAATCCCTTAGGGGATTTGAGTAATAAATCCATATGACTATGTGTAGGCAAGATTAAAGAGGTGGGTCTTTAGTCTAGATTTAAAATGAGTGTATCTGCGACCCGGACAACACTGGGAAGACTATTCCAAAGTTTGAGTGCCAAATACAAGAAGGATCTACCATCAGCACCTGTTTTTAAAATTTTGGGTACTAACAGTTGGCCAGAATTTTCAGATCGCAGTAAACGCGAAGGACTAAGGGGAGGAGAGGAGCTCGCTTAAGTATTGAGTATTGAATTTTTACATCCCTTTAGATCCCTTCAGTTAAAGTGATACTTTATCCAAATTTCAGTTTCCTTGTGACTAAAGTATCATGGTATACTGTACATTAATGTTTGTATGATACTTCATATATATACATATTATACTACACCACTAATTGTATCAGTAGCTTAACTTAAAGGTGACTGAAAACATGTCAGTCATGGCCAAACATAATTTTGTAATTCCTAGTATATAATAAGAATTCAATTTTCAATACATAGAGATAATGAATACGGAGCAATTTTCTACAAATAAACCAAAATTCCATTACCTACTCCTCTAAAATAGGGAATTTAATGACCTTTTGCAAAGGACAGACTATTTTATGTTGGCTTTCTCAAGCCAACATGTTGATTGATTTAAACGTATTATTATTAGTGGTACTTGTGAAGCAAAGCATCACTATAAATATCACTATTACTATCTTACAAACAAAACTAAGTATTAACTTATGAGTATTAACAATACGTTATGTGGTTCATTATCACCAAAGTCTAAAGTTACCTGAAAGTTTGGCGTCAGCACACTCTAGTGGTCAAAACAAAATTTATGAAAATGCTTATGAAAGTTGTCACATTTGAATAATCTGCCTTATTGTCATGTGATATCTTTCTTTAGATTCTTTAGCTCATGCCGAGTACTATAATACCTAATTTGTCATAGTCAACTGTTCTTGATTTAAAATTTTATCGACATACTATTTTTTTTAACTTGTCCTAGAGCGTTTATCTAATTTGTATACATTGTATCCTCACAGTGGCACCGGCTGGTCAAGAAATATGAAATATGGCCAGTTAATTTTTGGCCACTTTTTTGTGATAGAAATGGTACAGCCTATATAATTCCTCTATAATGCTCCAGCAGATGACATATATAAGTGTTGGTTTTTATTCAATTTATTATTGTTTATTTTGATAACATTTAATATTTTTAAATGTTTTATTTAATATGTGTCATTTTAGTTGGTATTTTGGGGGAGGGGGCACAACAATACTTCTACAATACTTCAACAATATTCTGCTTAGGGAACCCATTTGGCCAGCAGCGGCCCTACTAATAACATTTATCTGATTTGCATGAAATTGATTATGTAGCATTTCATCACATTTATGATGTGAGGGCACATTTACATTTTCGTCAACACACCACTAAAGAATCTAGAGATATAAATACATGGTTAATTGGATAATTTAATCTATATGGTGCCCGGGAAGGGACATTCTCGGTTCACTTATTTTGTCGTGGCCACGACATATTAACTCGTGGGAACGTGTTAATATGCCATGGCCACGAGATCAGTTGGTTGAGGGAACGACATCTTTTCTCGGGGCCACGACTTATGTTGAGGGAACGATATCTATTTCTCGTGGCCACAACTTATGTTAAGGTAACGACGTTTTTTAATGTAACAGATGACCGCCAGCGCCTCAATAGTTGTTCCTGAAGGCGACGTTTATCAGACTTCCTGCCTATGGTCAACTGCAATTCAAAATAAAAGTCCCACTGTCTAGTATATTACCCCCTGGAGTCTGAGGGTTTTTTGGGCCCTGGAAGAGTTTAGACATGCTCTTATATTTGGGTTTTTTTAAGCCATTGAAAACATTAATTGCTTAAGTATGGTTACACTGTATACAGCACAAACGGTGCTACAATAATACCTTAATGCTTAATGCATATGGATGCATGCATGTGTTTTTGAGAAAATGGTGTTTATGCATAACAGGTGAAAACTTTTTTAAGTTACTAAAATAAGGCCAGAAAAAACACACACAAAATCTGTTTACAAGACCTTTGAGTACTGGAGTTGCTACACAATGGTGTAAAAATCATGTTTTACAGTATATCACATAAAACAATAGATTGATTTACATTTTGTAAGACAGTTTTGGTGTTAGAAAGGCTGTATGCGAGGGAGTGTCAATGGTCATGAATATTGATGTGATTTACACCTGAGAAAACAAAGGCCCTCCCCTAAGGGACCATCAGCCTCCTAATGGCCCATAGAAGTAAGAATGAAAGTGAAAGTGACCTATTTGTCAGATATGGTAACTCATACCTGAAATGTGACCTCTGCATTTAAACCATCACTGGTGAGGAGTGAACACACACTGCAAGTCGTGAACACGCACACACCCGGAGCAGTGGGCAGCACATGACTGCGCCAGCAACCTTCTGATTACAAGTCCAACTCACTAACCAGTAGGCCACAACTGCCCCACCAAGAATGAGAGAAGTCACAGGAAAAGTCAAGTTTTTATTTTCATGCTGCTTTTTATATATATGAATGGATAACAGTGTACATGTAAACATATGTATGTATGGCTGGCTCAGCTCCAGGGCAGTCACAGATGCAGGACAATGAATAGCTGTTGTTTTCCATGCATGCTGTGTTTTCATCCTTCTGCATACAGTGTCTCCAGTGAAAGCAGCATGAATTGTTGAACAGACAGAGACCTCTCGTGTATCCATCTATTTCACAAACACAAGTGGGCATTCCCAAATCTACCTGATGGATAAAACATAATATACTAGAAAATGAGCACACGTGTGTAAACTATTACACCTGATTTTATATTTAGCAACAATAGGCTAGTTAAATAATAATAGTTGAATTTACATTTACAGCATGTGGAAGATTATTTTATGTTGTCTTTATTGAGTCTCTATTTTCTGAACAGTTTCATCATACCCTTCTCACCTCTCGCTGAAACTAATACCTTATGAATAGCGAGGGGTGTGTGTATCTGTATAGTAAGTTTTCGCGGAGTTACACCCCTTTTTTCACGCGCTTCAAAAAAACGTTTACTTAAAAAGAGGCGGCAGATAATTTCACGGAAGAAGTCCGTTACATTTATGCGCTATATAATTCAGTTACAATTAATTTACTACTTAGACAAAATATTTCGATGTCATTAAATGTAATGAAATGTTGAATTCACAGATATTATATTTTAGGACTAAAGAAATACAACTTACTCGCTTAAAATGAAATCCTCTGCGATATCCAGTTGCTCATCCTCACCGGAATCACAATCTTCCTCTGAAGAAAAAGTAAACTCTTCCTTGCTGTCCAGTACGATCTGAAGGGCTTCCTCACATGTGTAGCGTGCCATTCTTCTAACTCGTAGGAAAGTCAGCGAAACCAATCAATAAACGTGATGCTTTTGATGGCGTTATTCTGGGGAGTGTACCATTCTCACGTCTCGCTGAAACTATTACCTTATGAATAGCGAGGGGGGGCGTGGTCATATTAGCGCTAATGAGCTGGCAGTAAGATACTGGCATGCTTTTTACTTTCATGCATATAACATAATCAGTGAATGATTGTTTTCGATGTGGACTAGTACATTTAATAGCAGACATTTTAAGCTTTACTTAGACATTTTTTAAACCTGTAAATAAAGTATTCACTGAGCTACAGCTCATTTTGTCACACAAAAAAAGTTCGCTTAGAAAGAGTCGGCAGAAAGTGTTTCTATTGAAAGAGTACCAAAATAAAGTGTTTTTCACGTACCGCACGTATGTTAACAGCTGAGCACAGCTGGCCACATCGGTGGATTCGTCGATCTGGAGTGCAACAAATTAGCTTACATTTGTTCCTTCACATCCTGTGCCATGTCTGAGATGCGCCGACTTATTGTGTTGTCAGAGAGTGGGACAGAATCGATCTTAGAAGCCGCTGTACGGCGTACAGCGGCGTAAATAGACTCAAAAGTCGCGCGCACGAAATCCACGAGCACGCAATTGAAGCAAGCGCGCAAAACAGATCCACGAGAGGAAAATAACAACGCCAGAGCGCGAGCGCGCAGAACAGTATTTACGAGCAAAAATGAATACTGGCGAAAGCCCCTGCTGCTTCGCTCGCGCGACTACTCAACGCTCGCTCCTCGAGTTGACTTTTGACACTTTGAGGGCGTTGCAATGACTTTTGTCTTCCCACCTGTGATTGGTCATTTGTAAAACCCAATCAACCACAATCTGCCGCCTCCCCTCCCCCTTACAGCATTATACAGCATAATATAAAATCAATGTAGTTAATTGTTATGAATATATTCTGCATACGTCTATTTTGGTTCTATTATTTATTGCAAGGTGTCTAAGTGATCAATTCCATAATGTTCTTGGCTTCTTTTTGATTTCTGTAAAGTAGTCAGTTCATAATTACGATAGACTGATTATATACATATCTGTAAACTGCTATTAGGAAGAATTGCAGGAGGCAGCAAGAAAGGTCGTGTCACTGCTGCAAAGCGCCCTTTCCCGGCCTGCAACAAGAGACAGTGAGGATTGTTCTCATCCTTACCTATACTTACACTGATCTGCTTTTCTAAAATATTGACAATTACATCATTTTGCACATTGATCATACAATGCATGATATTAAATTATATTAATTAGCAGCAATGTTGTCACCATTTAATATAAAAGTAGTTGGGTAAGTGTAAACCTACATTTAAGTGTAAATGTGTAAGTGTAAACCTACATGGGCCAAAAGTGTATGGAACGCGGACGGGGCCAAAAGTCTATGGAACGCGGACGGGGCCAAAAGTCTTCAAATTAAACGCGTGAAATTTGGACGCGTCAACACGCACAGTTTGTACGCGTCTTTTTGGTCCGTGTAAACGCGAACGTTTTGTACGTCTATACGCGAAGT
>JAZGTI010017337.1:0-12255 GCA_036877585.1 Botia kubotai | reverse complement strand
GCATAAACGATCATTTACCGTCATAAACAGTGTATATAGTCATGAATCAGGTCACAACATGTATTAAAAACCCGGTTTATATTCTATACACTTTATATTCTACAGCAGATGGACTGACGTTCAGAGCTGAAATCAGCTCATTCAGCCCGACCACAACGACCGCAGACCGGCCGCAGCTGATGAGACAGGTGAGCTCCCGCCACACGAACTCCACATCAGCCGCTTTGAACGGCAGCGGTGCGTTATGTGTGCGACACACAGAGAGAAAGAGACAGACAGACTTTCCGCCAGACAAACAACTCTGAAGTTTCTTCCCGTATATTTACCGTACGTTTCTCTCAGACCCGCAGCGATTTCCGCCGGCCGAGCGCTGTTCTGTCACAGATGCGGAACAGAACCACAGATCCACAAATTCCCGACAATAAACGACATTTATGCTTCAGCAGTCAAAACCATTATAACCCATAAGAACTAAGCGTGCTTATCATGCACAAGGTATTGCACTAGTAATAAAATATGTTTCTTAGATAAACGGTTGTTATTTATACCAGCTTGTTATTAATTTCCTTCTAGACATCACACGCTGAAAATCACTGTTTGCAATTTCTGTTTCTAATTTCTCCATTGTTGACGGTATTGGTAAGAGACTTTCTGTTGGACCAAAATGTGTATATATAAAAATATATAGACGAGTCATTTTAAATTGTGGTACTTAAGATATATAAAACTACCAATGCGTGCTTATGTTTGTCCACTTGTGGAAGCGCATTGCCTTTAGTTGGTCTTAACATACAGTAATAGAAACGAAACTTCAACTGTGACTTTTGTGGAGTTTTTTTATGAGCTGAATATTAATATGATAGTGTAGAATAAAACGGCAGCGTTTTTTTGAGTCTTCATCGCATGAGATCGTTTAAAATACACGCGTCAAATGTTCTCAGTGCTGTTCAACTGTTAATTTGGGTCTTTAAAAGTGGAAATATTTACTTAACGCAACTTTAGGAAAGCGCTGGAGCTCAGGGAGAGAAACGCACGTGTCTCGTGAGGAGGTTAGACGCGCACACCAGTATCTATCCCGTTAAACGGATTATTAACAAAGCGGAAAGCGTCTGTCTTTAAACCTGACACCCCGCTCACGAATCCTTGTCGGGTTAAAGGTGTTTGCAGGGAAGCTTGTGACATCATTCCCAAAGATCGTTTGATCAATTGAAAGGTTAATCGGCTGGAAATTACGCATGAAGTCACGTGACGTATAGTTAGTCGTTTAGCCAAAGGTTGCGCATGCTCTGTATGGTTACAGCTTAGACTTTTAAACTAATTTAAAAAGACAAATCTTGTGGCTATCCTTTCAAAACAAAATAATTGTGTATTTGACTGTATATATTATACTAAGCAGTTATCCAGTTAAAACATTTTTAGTCAGTGTAATTTAGCTTAATTTATACCAACCCAACCCAAAATATTTCCATATCTGTGAGGATTTACCTGCAACTACCGCCAGACTCCAACTTGTGTTTCAAACCTGCACAGCACACGCTTTTAGCTTGGTCGCAACATCCTATGACGTCTCGCGAGAAATTGCTGACTCAACACACCTGCCACTGGCGTTACAGTACATGTACATCTTTGATGTGCCTGCCGCCTCTAGTTCAGTGGGTCTGTCTATCAAAATCTGTGGCAACATTCTTCAAAACCTGCACGATGTGCTGTGGCGCAGTCAGAGAGGAGAGACAGGCAAACAAAAGCGACAGGACAAACAACAGAGGAGGGATGAGATGGGTGAGATATTTTATTTGAAAACAGACAGCGATCTACAGACAAAACGTGATGGACAATCTGATCATAAACACAGATATCAACAGACAGATGATCAGAAGACTACAAACTAGACATACTGTTTTGTTGTTTATACTGATAAACATTACAGTATAGTATAGTTAAAACAAACATGTTCGGGTATGATTTTTGGAAATGAGGTGATCAGTATTGGGAATATTGTAAATCAGTGTTGAAAATGAAAAGGAAATGAATACTAAGAAAGGATCCATGATAAACAGTAGACAGATGTGTTCTAGAAACAAATGATATTAATATGAAATTACCAAACATTATTGAATTTGGTTCATGCTAAATGTCTTTCTTTTGGAGAACAATCATTAATTCCAGAAATGTAAGATGAGAGTCTGAACTGAACCGAGAAAAACGTAAAAATCTGAATTGATATAAACCGGATATGGAATTGTAATTTTAGATTTTAAAAAAAGTAGTTGCAGGCTTTAAAAATTGAAATATAATTAAAGTCAAATTTAATAATTCAAAGGTTTCTGTTTCATCACAACATTTGTGTTGGATGTCAGTGTCAGTAACGATTAATGATTACTGATATTAGTTTTTTTTAAATCAGAAATTTCTCCTCCAGTCCAATTCAAATTTCAACTCATGAATTGAAAAAGAGCCAATTTTTACATTTTAAATTTGGCCGAAAATGTAATGATAAAGGTAATAAATACACAAATTATTTTTAAAACAAATTTCCCTGGAATCACTCTTTCCCCCTTGCACTGCAATAACATACACAGTAAAGGCACGGTGTGGTTTCCTTGATATGTTGTCTACGGGCCCGATGCAGTAAATTTGCAGTATATTGATGCACTTGCACATTATCTTAATCACCAGACGGTTTTGTATAGTAGAAACTTCAGTGGCTTTAATTTTAGAAATTTAGTGTTGTGGAATCAAGATTCCTTGCCTTGGCCACACCCACATCTCTCCCAAACCACACCCACTCTTTATTCATTGTCACCCCAGTCCACCTCTGGCTCATCGTCTAACCGCAGAATGAGGTAGGAGAGGAACTGAAAGAAGTTTTGCCAAAACAAAGCCCCCATGTAAAAGTAAAGGTCGCTTACGTCGATTTCGCAGGCGTCGCCGGCGAAAGCCATTTCACAGACACATTGGAACTTGTTCACCATGTTACGGCAGTAGCCGCCATTCAGACAAGGGTTGGATCTACACTCGTCGAGGTCTAACTCGCACCTGAGTGACAAACGTTAGACACGTTAGAACTTATAAAACAGATACTGTCCTGGATGCTGATTGGTCAATGAAGCTTTTAGTCTTGAAAACATCCACAATATAGCTTAGCCCGTCGTACATTATTGCTTAAATCCTACTGTTATATTGCCGTTGATCGTAGTGTTACATTCTGAACACAATTTTTCTATGCATTCCTTGAAGTGCATTATGGGATTGTATGAAAGGTAAGAACGTGGGGTAATCACCAGTGACCCGAAAAGCCAGGGAGGCAGTCACACATCATGCTGGTCTCAGAACAGTTTCCCCCATGGAAACATGTGTAGTTGTGCTCCTCGTCACCACAGATGGACACTGGGAGCTTTGGGGGTCTGAGGATGAGGGAAAGAAGTAGAACAGATGATGAAGAACCATTTTGGGAGCAGTGTAAGGTTCTACTATCTACACCCCTCCCCCTTTGTCCAGTAGAACAAGGATTAGCCCACTATCAGAATAATGACATTAGCACATGAATGGGCATAAGACAAAGAGAACACAGTTGCCTTATATGGAGATTACCATACAGCTAATATGAAGCCCCCCCCAATGATGTATGGAAAAAAATGATAATATGGTAAATCAGAAGTTTTAGGACAGGAAATGCTCGGTGTGACTTTCTTGTGTTCCGTAGAAGAACAAATGAGACAGAAGAAAGAATAGAATGAAAGGAGAAAAGAGGACATGAAAAACAGAAAGGACAGAACAAAAACAGAAGGAAGTAAAAACAGGAAAATATAATAAAAGGAAGAAAGGAAAATATAAATAGTCAATAACAAAACGTCACTTACACGTTCTTGACAACGACATACCACGGAGCCTCTTCAATGCGAACGCTGTTGTGAGGCAGAGGGAACAGGAAGGAGACAAACAAACAGCAACCGTCACTCTTTTTTTAAAAGCAAAACTTTACACCAAAGATCTCTTTAACTCTGCAGCGGGGAAAAGAGAGGTATGTTATGTCTTCCGGCTGCCTGCGAGGTAGTTTCAAAGGAGTGCTATGAAGCAGTTTGGCAACAAAACATGTTTATAAGATAAATGGCGGAAGACTTGCTCTAGTTGCCATCCTGAAGGCCTAACACAACCGCTGGAGGACGCGCACTCTCAACAGAGACTATTAATACCATTACAGCTTTTAAATGACACATATAGCGATAGACACATCACCGCAGTCATGCTAGCATAAACAACACCATAAAAGCAATTATACGATCTGAATTATAACAAATCAGCCCCCTAGGGCTCCTGCTTCATTCAGGTGGGTTTGTTCCTTTGATGGAAATCATTGTGTGAGGTTTGCAGTCTGTACAAAGTCTACATTTCCGTTGTGCTTTGAACAGCATAGCTTCATGAGACTAGCTATGTTTTTAAAACATCAGGTTTATATCATATCTAAAGCACGTGGTTCACAATCTTTTGCAGAAGGGTGAGAACACTGTTCCTTGTAGGCGCATTTGTGGATTGCCTCAGAGTAGAAGCTTCAAAGCAGGTCTCTGGATGCACAAACTAGGCTAAACTTAAACTCAGGCACCAACTCCTACACCGATTTACTCGGCTTCAAACGTTAACAGTCAGACTTACGTGCAATGTGGCCCAGTAAACTTGTCAGGACAGAGACAAGAATAGCCGTCGGTGCCATGCAAGCAGGTCCCTCCATTAGCACACTTGTGGTTGGCGCACACGTTCACCTTTATCTCGCAATTGCTGCCAGTGTAGCCACTCTTACACGTGCAGTTGTATGTAGGGCCCTGCATGCTGCAGTCGCCATGGCGGCAGGGGTTAGAAGCGCAGGCGTTTGCGTTTAGCTCACAATTATCGCCTGCCCAACCTGGCGGACAGAAGCAGCTAAAGACGTTGAAGAGATCTTCACAGACACCTCCATGCAGGCAGGGGTTGGGTTTACACACTACCCCACCAACACATCCTGCCTGGACAGGAGCCTCAGACAGCTTTTGGAACTGTTCTTCTTGTGTGCGTGGGAACCTCACCTCATCCGGACCGTAATACGGAAGCACAATTCCACCAATCTCAACATTACTCAGACAACCAATCAGATTCCAGCCAGACTCTGGGCCCAGTCCTCCAAGTAAGATATCTACATCCTCTCTGAGAAAGTCCAGATTTCCAGCCACGGACTCTGACATAGCTGGCTCGTCCCTTTCATCTAAAGGAGCCATGATCCACTGAGAGCTGTTAGCCCAAGGGTCGGCCATTAGGAATTCCACAAGGTGCCACTCTCCATCAGCCACTGGTCTTGGACTGTGTAGGGTCACTGGTGAGGGAGGTGAAGAAGAGGAGAATGAAGATCCACTCAGGAGCTCGAGGACCAGAAAGCCATCCTGAACGGATACCGTCACAAAGTCAGGCCCACTGTCGGCGTGTAGCACCGCTGCGTTGCGTTTACGCGTACGGAGATTGAACACAATGCTGTTAAGGGGGCGGGTGATCCGTCCATTCCCTCGGTATGTGAGCGTGGTGTTGTCCTGAAAAGTCACATTGGAAATGCCTGTGGAGAACAGATGCAGACCAAATGGTTTTAGAACATTTCTTGCTATGTGGATGTTAAATAATATTTAACAAAAAATGTTTAACTTCTAATTAACGTCTAATCCAGCCAGCATCGTTTACAGAAGTTAATCCTCTTTTGTGGCATTTAATTAACAGCTAGGAGCTCCGTCCTGACATTAACGACTCATTTTTGTTCCTGAGAGCTTAATTAAATACATGCCGGGGCTCTCTTTTAAATTCATATTATGATTTGGGCTGCACTCAGCAGGTCTCCTTGTTCCCAGGCCTAGACTATGACCTAAAACTAAATAATATGGCTTGGCTTGACAGATGGATGTAAATCAGGCTTAATCCAAAACAGACTAATCCTAGCATAAACAAATCTGCTGATGATCTAAATTCTGCAGACATATTGTGAGATTATAAATATTTCGCCTCAGGTCAAAGGCTCTAAGATACTCACAGTCATAGCCCTGATTAAGGGCCCTGCATGTTGCTTGTGGTGGGCAGGGGTTGAGTTCGCACCAGCTCACCTCCTCACAGCGCCGCCCTGCTGTGTTTGGGGGGCAATTGCATGTAAAGTCATCCCATAAAGAGAAACACAAGCCACCATTTTGGCAAGGGTTTTTCTGGAAACAAAAGGCAAAAAGATACAGAAAAGTGACAGATCGAAAACGGCCATTTAAATCATTTTAAAAAATCTAAATTTGTTTATCAATAGAAAAACATAGAAAAAATGTTAAATATTTGTTTTAAAAGATTTACTTTTTGATTGAAAAGGAATGATCAAAATTAAAAATATATTATATAATAAATCCAGACTTTTGAAAGATAGCAGGTAAATGAGAAAATCAGGTTTTGCTAACCTAGTTACATGGTTTTGTCTAACCTAATTTACATTCGCACATTTAGCAGACATTTAATCACCATGTGCCTTCCCAGAATATTTAACCCATGACCTTGTATTGCTAATACCAGAAAAGTAGCAAAGCTAATCATTGACCTTTTGCAGTCAACAGCTCATGGCCTGTAAATATTGCAACTTACAGAGCAGGAGTCATCACTCGTGCACCCTGCAGTGACGTCAACCATGTGGTCCGGTTGGTACACCGTTGCCGAGGTGCCAAGCGGAAAAAACTGGAGCTTCTTTTCATTGAGCTGTAAGTCCTGCAAGCAGCCTTTAAAATATCCACCAAAGGCTGACGATTCCTGTCCATCCACCAGCCCCCCAACATACATCTTATCCCCAAGCTGAACAAAAACAGGTTGAACATCCGTTGGTCCAAACTCACGGTCTGATTCCTGCAGAATCATCATACCCTCCTCGATGGTAATGCTGACAAAATGGATGTCACCATCGTTGACTGTACGTTCACTTGTTATGACGTTCAAATTGTTGACTTGCACTTTAAGTTTTCCGTTTTCCAGCCACAGTCGCAAGTTCTCACTCGTGCTGTTGGCAAGCAGCACCAATAGACCTGACTCCTTCCGTGTGCGCAGGAACATGGACAGGTAGAGCATATCTGAATCTGACTGGTCGTTAATGGTGAAGACAGCATAGCTTGCGGAGTCGTCCTGTCCGAATCTGGCTGTAATATACTCTGTGAGAAAGAGAGAAGTTAGGATTTAACACCTTTACATACACACTAAGTCACTGTGCAACTGAAGATTTTCTTCATGGAAAGAGATGCGAATAATTCAAGCCGCTCTCCAAAGGCAGTTCATTTGGACACATACAACACTGTGAAATGCACTGTACTATATACAGTGTGGAAAAGAGCATGCACAGATGCAAATAATAGCGGTTTGCTTCCTCAAATTTGGACAGCTTGCTCTCACACTAAATGTGTCCTGTACCCCAGACAACATTTTTAAGCAAATTCTGGTGTGAGTTCTGAACACTGCTTTCACACTTCTGATGTGAAAACACTTTTATTGACTATTGTAACTTGAACGCTTAGAGGAAATTCTATGATCTGAAAGGCTAGAAAAGTTCATTTTTTTGGTATCCTTACCCTCTACACAGTTGAGACCTTCATACGGCCGCTGACACTTGCACTTGTAACCTTGCCACAGGTTAACACACTCTCCCTTGTTCTCACATGGTCTGGAAAGGCACCTGTCATGATGGTTGCAGCCATGTGTGACATTCACTGCTAAGGTGCTCAGCCAGTCCTCTGGCACCATCAGCTGTGAGTCCACAAACAAGTCCTTCATGCAGCCGATGAAGAAACCAGAACCTCCTCCTCCATCCAGTCCTCCAACAAAGGTGCTTTGTAAAGCAGATTCCAGCTCAAGAGCTTCTGCATCTACTGGTTCTGCTGTACTACAGTTACCTTCCCACTGGCAGGTGTCCAGCAGCTTCAACAACAAGGTGTTCCCACCAAGCACGGCCTCTACTGTGTGCCACTCCCCATCAGATACATCCTGGGGTAGTGTCAGTCGCCAGCTGGTTGAATGTGTCTGAGGGTCACTCCTAAGATTGAGAAGAAGCCTGCCACCTTGCAGCTCCAGGCAGAGCGTAACCCCTTCACTGCCCCTCTGGAAGAGCACCGCACTGTCCAGTACTGTGCGAAAGCTTAGTGTGATGTTAAAATATGCCTCGGCACCCAGCAGTGGCGTCTGCAGGTGCAGATAGCCACCGGATGACTCGAAGGAGAATGCGGTGGACGTCTGGCAGTAGGAGCCGGTGTAGCCCGGCTGGCAGGTGCAACTGTAGCCATGTATACCCTCGCTCAGGAAGGGCACACAGGCTGCCCCATTCTGGCACTCATGACCCTCACAACCGACCAGTGGCTCGCTACAGTTGCGGCCCCCATAGAGGACTCCATCTTGGCTCTCTGATGGGCAAATGCACTTGTAGCTGCCCTGGAAGTTCTCACACGTGGCTTCATTCTGACATGGGCTGGCAGTACAGGCGGTGATGTTCAGCTCACACAAGGCACCTAAATGGGAAGGAGAGAAGCCACAGTGGAATAGCAAGCTCAGTCTTTACAAATAAACATTTAACAAGGATTATTTGTGAAGAATGAGTTGTTCTTGGTGTTATTATACAATAGGCTCTGATTGTTTTTCTCATCGTTAAAGTTTATCCACAGAACTATTTGTGGCAGGTGTCCCAATGTAAGAATGACCTCCCATTCAATGCCGGGAATAATGTGGGCACGTTTTAGCCAGTAATCCCCCAGGAAAATAAATATGCAAAGCTGGTTGCATAATGCTCATTCAACCTCATGTCAGTGTGGCAACTGGGTTTTCCTGTCTAAACTAGCAAGTGCCCATAACTTTGCCATAAGGGTTTTCTCAGGAATAAACAGTTTTTGTATGGTCGTAAACATTTCACTGAATGACCATTTAGTCACTGAAAATGGAAAAACCATGAAAGAAGAATCCACAGAAACAAAGAACAGAACTAAAGTCCTAAAGTCACTACAAACAATTTGGTATTGAGTTTAGAAAGATATACTTCCTTTGATACATCAGTTTTGAGTCATTTGTCTTAACTAAAAAACCATCAAGTATTACCTGAAATGCATAACAGGATAGTCCAAATCCACACCACAACTTCCATGGCACTGAAAGTCTACCGCTGAACCCAACGACCGCACATCTGTTCAGTCATAATGCTTTTCGATGGGTCCATGGACACTACTGACCATCCTAACAGACACCCCTGAGTGTACATTCCATTCCTTCTAGAAAACCGTGTACTGCAGCACTAGGCCCCTATCAAAGCCAGCTCCCAGGAGATTAGCCTAATGCAACCTGAGCATCTTACAATGGCAAAGACCAATTATAGCCTCCGCCTTTGACTAATGATCAGAGCTGGTGACCTTACGCAGGCAACAAAGAGAAGCTTTTGCATACTTTAAAAAGTAAACATTATTTTGAAGTTATGTTAAGATATTTAGTCTGGGAATTAGTCAATTGTCCATGTATCCATCAAATCAAATCAAATCAAGGGACCAATTGAGTGGGTTTGCTGTGCTAAACGATAATGCGTCGCATCCGAATGCAGACCTGACAGTAATACGAAACAGTTCTGCATATGTATAGCTATAGTATATATATATACATACTGTAAGAAAAACATTCTTAGCTATATAACAGCTAGCACACCTTTTTGACGGCAAGTTTAAAAAACTGTCACACGTGTCAGACAGCTTCATTATATATCTCACTTCAGCTTGGGCTGTGAGTCTGCAGATACCTGAGAACTCTGGTGGACACCTGCAGATGAAGCCAGCAGCGTTCCTGGGGTTGTATTGAGAAGGTAATAGGAACTCAGTGCCATACAGGGTTTGCCAAGAAAGCTCGATGCATGTGCCTTCATTCACACAGGGACTGCTTTCACACTCACTGGTGTCTGTCTCACAGTTACGCCCCTCGAACCCTGAACGCACAAAGCAGACGTGACATGACCAGGTTTCATGACTAGCGTATTTCAAACCTACTCTGAGATTTATGCATTGTAGCTACATCATCACTTTGTAATAACCAAAGTGAAAGTCCGATGTCATCATTATATTCCAGTTCAAACAAGCTCTATATTACTTACCAGGCCAGCAATTGCAGGTGTAGTTCTCATCTTCATCCAGGCAGAGGGCGCCATTGAGGCAGGGTTGAGACCAGCAGGGTGGAGGTGGAATCTCACAGTGAACACCAGTAAAGCCAGTTTGCAAGCAGTCACAGTGGTAACTAAGTTTATTTAAAAAAATGCATAAATTGCAATGACTATTTTTATTTTGGAGTGATAGCTTACTTCTATGGGGTGTAGAAATTAAAGTTATAAAGTGGGGAAGTGTAGCAGTAAAATATCACCATAAAAATATACTTTACCCGTTTATTTCATCCATGCATAGTGCCTCATTTTGGCACGGCTGGTCACTGCATTCATCGATGTTGGTTTCACAGCGCTCCCCCTGGAAGCCCGCCGGGCAGGTACACGAGAAGCCATTGATGTGGTCATGGCAACTGCCGCCATGGAGACAGGGTTCTGATTGACACTCATCAATCTCAACCTCACAGCTGCTACCTGGAACATCAGAGACAATAGTGTTGAGTGCAAAAATGCCAGTCAGCTCTCTTTTGACATCTCTGCATGGCTTATTGCACATGTCATATGGACAGGCCTCAGCCAGGAGAGATAAACCTTCAAGAGCAAACAGACTGTAACAGTGGAAGTTTCAGACCAGTCTTAAGGGCTATTTACATGCAAATCATATTCATGTTTATAGACGCAGCAAATGTGTGATTGTCTAATGTTATTGCACACACATTTGATCACAGTTATGTATGTTGTAATGTAGTTGTGACATGGGGATGTGATCACAAAGGCTATATCTGTAATCATAGGATGTGGAGTCAGACGTTCAACGCTGCAAAACAATGTTGCTTTTATTCAGCTTAGTTGTTCTCCGTTTAAAACCCTTAAATTAGGAAAGTTTTGTTAATTCCTCCAAACCACGATTTTAATAACATTTGTAAAGGGTGATGGCTAAAGAAGGGAATGTAATAAAACCAGTCCACATTAAGGCAAGAATCACCTATACAAAAAACCTTCCCTGATTTACTACAGTTAAAATGATGACAACTAGCCTCAATCTACTGTAGTCATTACATCAATATTCTCTAATATCAAAAAAGCTGCTAGTTAAATGTACTTTACAAATTACTTTACAAATCAGTTCATGTTGCAATACTGCTATTCAGCCACCAGATGGCACTAGTCGAGGTGAATGACACGTCAGTTTAACAGGTGAGTCGCACATGGCAACAGGGCATCAAACTCTCCCTTCACTCACCCGTGTATCCAGGCTTGCAGAGACAGATGTAATGTCCGATCTTGTCCAAACAGGTGCCTCCGTTCCTGCACGGCCGCGACATGCATTCATTCACCTCGATGTCACAGCGTTCGCCCTGGAATCCCGGCACACAGAAGCAGGCGGGGCCGTCCCCTCTGTTTCGACAGATGGCATGATTGCGGCATGGATTGGGAGAGCAATGGTCCACCTTTTTCTCGCAGAAAGTCCCGGTATAGCCTTCTTGACAGATGCATGCATACCCTGGACTCTTGTATTGTGCTGGCAGACAGCGGGCACCGTCCCCGCACAGCTTCTGAGCGCAGTGCTGGACACTAGAGTGACAGTCGTGCCCCAACACGCCTTGTGCGCATTGGCACGCTAGTTCCTCTGGGCGGGCACCAGTGGACTGGCACGTCGCATTTCCCTGGCAGATGGACAGTTGGCAGAGTGAGCCAGTGGAGTTGCATCGCCTGCTGGGTAGGGCTGGCACTGGAGACTGACACTGGCAGACAAAGTCAGATGGGGCTTCCCTGCACTCTGCCCTGTTTTGGCAAGGTTTGCCCAGGCATAGAGTTGAGGTCTTGAGAGTCATTAAAGCTGTAAAAAAAAAACTCACACGTTGTTAAAAGTTCTGTACTTCCCTGTTAAACTTGTTTTTAAGCAGCGGAAGAGGTCATAGCATTGTCAAGGCATTATCCTTCTACAATTTAGCCTTTCTAAAAAACAGACCAAAAATATCGATGACTCATCCTGCACTACACAGACTTTTGTTAAGTCAAACATTCCCTACACTCCTAAAAATAAAAGTTCTTAAAGGAACCATTTCCTTCTTACCTTTTAATAATCTACAGAACCTTTTTCCACGACCAAGAAT
>JAZGTI010017336.1:0-12255 GCA_036877585.1 Botia kubotai | reverse complement strand
AGGATTAGAGTCTTGCTGGTAGAACTTGTGCCAGAGCTTCCATTTCTAAAATCGTAAGTCTTGCTAAAATATTTCTATTCTGTAAAGCTGTTTACTTCAACACACATTGTGACAAGCACTGTAGTAAAATAACATGAACTGAGGAATCACACATTCCCGTTTACTTAGCCATCTAAATGGGGACATTCCATAGAAACAGCTAGTTATAAATACTATAACACACACCCTAACCCTAACAGAATATTTTACCATTTTGGGTGTAAATGTCCCCCAAAGAAGGTTTTGCTTACTTATCGGTACAAATTTGTCCACAAAATATGGTTGGTATACACACACACACATACATACTCTCACACAGAGACGTTCTTCCTCACTTTTCCTCCATCTATCTTGCTATTTCCTATCACTGTCAATCAGGCGTCCCGCATCTGGGCAGAACCAGTCACAGTGAGCCACTAACCACAGCGCCACCGGCCAACAGCAGGCCTACCAATCACTGCGCCTGGACCCTGGGAAAATGTCCACTCTGTACATGTCTCTTAACCTTCTGTTCAGCCCTGTTACATTCCCCCTATTTTTGGAGACTGCTGTGATCAGAGGTGGAACAGGAGAGCATCATCTCAATGTCACATGCAAAAAATATCAAGTAAACCTCAAGTAAACAGCATTCTCACATGACAACCAGCTCTCAGCTTCCTTGCTGCCTCCCATATATGGGCTACTTTATAAATGATTGACTGGCAGAAAATACTTTACAATTTTAAAAACATGATGTGACAGGGCTGAAAAATGTTGGCTGTTGTAGAGGTGTGTGGTTTAAGTTATTGATTAAGCTATACATTATTTATGATTTCTATTTTATTGTAGGTTTAAAAATGAGTGATTTAGATACAAATGTTTTGTTAATCAGGATGGCAGATTAGAATGTTGGACCTGCATCTGTTCAGTCCCCTAGACTTACCTGCATTGATGAGTTCTGCTCAGTGGACGACGTGGACAGCAGCCATAAGCATGCTAGATTGATGGACGTGGTGCTGTAAAAGATTATCTGCTCACCTGCTGGATACAAAGCTGTGATGAAAATTTGTTGCGCATCATCAGCAACAAAATATATACATGCTGAGAGCGGAGTCTCATTTTTCATAGCCTATATATTAAGTGAAAAGCACATTGAGGGGAAAGAGGAGAGAGAGAGAGAGAGACGCAGTGAACAGCTGAGTAGTAGCACCAGTTAGGGTTCTTTAAAAGAGGGCCACTTGAATAGGGTAGATTATTGGGTTTTTATTGGCTGTCAGGAACCACAGCTTCTGGTGTACTTCACCCGGTGGTGCTCAGTGTTCTGATTAGAGTGCCAGACAGAATAAGAAGAAAAGTTTGAAGTCTGGTAGTAAAACGCTCCTATCCTGCATTTGCAAGTAGAAACATGTATTTGAGAATGTTTTAGCATTTGTTGTGTCGTCTGTTGCATTAAAGACAGCAGTACTTAAAAATCTTTGCACATGTAGCACACACACATTGCAAAGACTCACCTCAGAAATAAATTTTTTGGGGGTTAACAGAAGTGTTTAAATTGATGCAATATTCTTAATTTGGGCATTCATTAATAAAGGTAGTTGTTTTTAACTGTGATCGTTTTGTTTATTTACCAAAGCGAATGTTTCCTGGCATTTGACAGATGTTAACTTTGGCCCTGACTGATACATGATGAAATGAGTAGCTCGTCGGTGATTAAGGGAAAGATGAGTGACATGAGGGGAGACCGGCACCATATAAGCGTATAATTAACCATGAAAATGATAAATAGGGGTGAAAGTCATATTCATGTGAACAGAACGACTAAAAATCACCACTGCCCTCAAAGACAACAAGCTCAAAGACCCTGATCTGCCTTAACATTCTGCTCCATCTGCCACCCGCTGAGGACAATCAAAAGAAAATCAAGCCAGAGAGAGAGAGAGAGACAGAGCAGTGAATCACGATAACTCGCTGTGTCAGGTCTGTCTCTTTCACTCACATGGCAGAGAGGCAGATTGCAGCGTCGCAGGAAAGCTTGAGTCTGTTCATTTGAATTGCTTTTACTGCATTTCCTTCCTGTTACACAGAGGCTGACTGCAGACTCATGCCACATTACACACATCCAGTGCTTTGATTTATGATAGATGGACTTTACAGTCAAGTTAAAGGGTTATACAGGCTGCATTGACTGTCCAATTCTCACATTTAGAAGCAGGAGAAGTCTCAGGAAACACACTGTCATTTGTCTTGACTGTCAATCACAATCATGTTATCTGACAGATTTTACTCTGCGTGACCTAAAGAACTAAGGAAAGACAAACATCAGTACTCATGTCTGGTCAGACGGAACCGGACACAGACCAAGGAGGCGTCGGAGCAGACCCATGGAGAGACCCAGGGAGAGACCCAGGGAGAGCGGCGGTCGCCGCCGGGGCAGCCCCAGAGAGAGCAGACTTTCCCTTCCTCCTCCTGGAATGCGTACTGTCTTCCAGGAGGACCTGCAGCGTGGAGAGCCGGATCCGACGGCGCCCCCGTGTGCATGGCTGGCACTGAAACAGGCCTCACCAAGTCGACCACTGACTCAATGGGGTCCAACGAGAGCCCTCTCCTCTTGACCTGGGGCCCAGAGAGCCCCTCCCCTCAGAGGATGTTGGGAGCTCAATGGACGCGAACCCCAGGCACAGACCCTCCCACCTTAGACTCCGGCGGACCTCTGGTGAGACAGGTGGAGAGCCTATGGGGAAACCCCTTGCCCACTTGGCCAGTGAAGGATCTCCACCATCTCCCAGAATGGGTGACGAATCAACTCCTCCCTCTCCAGTAAGGGAGAAGGATCATTAAGGCCCACCAGGTAGTAACTGTTAACCAGGACCTCGAGAAAGAACACCTTTGTCCAGTTAACATCCAAGGCATATTCATAGAGGGTATGCTTACCATGAGGAGGAAAGAGGAGCCTGCCAGCACACGAGCCGCCGGCTGCAGAATGACACAACCATGATAAATCGCTGCCTGCTGGGTTCAGTTTTGGTCGGTTTGTAACGTCACGATCGGACAGGGAAGAACCCAATTACAAAACTAAAACACACGAGGGGGTAAAACAGCAAACTAACAAAAACAGATGTTCTTAAACATGAAAAACAACAAACTGAAATGAAACTTAAAATAAAAACCCATGACCTTGGCGTTTGTTAACGCCATGCTCTAACCACTGAGCTACAGGAAAGCTGTAGCTTTCCTGTAGCTTTCCCTAACAGCACGGGGCAAACAGGAAGAAAATACTTAAACTACGGAACAGATACATTTCAAAACAACAGGCAGCAAGAAACAACAGGGAACATTACCAAACTGGAATGATACAGTACAGGAGCTCAGACATTGACATAGACATTGGCATTATCATCGACATTAACTTCGACATTAACTTTGACATTGGCATAGACAACGAACCGACACAGAACCGCAGACACGAGGGCATTAAACTAAAAACAAGGACAGACAGGTACGCGAAATCAACTGAGAATGAGGAAACAAGAGGGCAAGGTCAAGACACGCAAAAAGAGAGCACATGACAAATGTAAACAAACAGAAGCCATGTGCTTCCACAGAAAACAAAGACCCAGAGTGTGAGTCTAGATCCTGACTCCAAGAAACCAGAACTAAGACTACGATGAGTCAGGTCTAAACATCACGCTCTGACACAGAACACTGGGGATGTCAGGCAAGTACTTGCTGAAAATTACTTGCATGTTGTAATGACATATTTACCATTTTAAGTAACTTTATAAAAATTAGCCACTTTAAAATGCATTCAATTTTTAGTTAAATTAAATTCATGACAATATTCCAAAAAAGAACTGAAAAAGAGTACAAACTTAATATTAAATCAAGTGCATGTACATGCTGACTAACTGCCACCAGCACAGACGTTTTCATTCAGTTTAATATATTCAGTTTAATATATTCTGTTTAATACATTAAAGTGAACATTTCCTCTTAAACGTTTGCCCGAAACTAGTGCTAATCATTAACATCTAATCATCCAGCGCATGTGCTCCACCGAGCTGATGAACTGCTGGTGAAGCTCTTATCGAGAAACACACAGTTGTCAGAATTTTATACCTGTGTGTTTATGTTGTTCAGTATTATTTAAAGGAATAAGAGCCAGCTCAGCTTTAGCAAAGTGCAAATTCTAAACTGTAGTGGTGCGCTCTTAAAAGGCCCTTCCAGACAGCCATTAGCAAAGTGTACATACTGTACAATGGGCACCTTTGTACAGTAATTTTAAGGCTCTGTTTTTTACAAAGTTAATATTTTCTTGTGACAATAATCGTAACAGGGTTGACCTATAGGAACAGTTTTCCTATAGTAACACGTATTTACATTCTCATACATTCATGTTGCTGTATTTGTTGTATTTGGCTAATTTGATACCACCATCAGCTTACAACAAGAGTGTTATACGCATTTTACTTGAATTTTAGACTAATTTACAGTCTGTACTGCAAAACCATTGCAGAATAAATTCTGCCTAAAACAAGTGAAGAAATACATTTACATTCCCGACACATTTTCTACATATTACAACATATGATTTTTATGTGTTTTTTTACCCAAGTTAATGAAACATACTCCTTAGCTGGTGTTAGTTCATGTAAATAATGGTTTAATTCGATCACAGCGGAGGTCACTGAAAGCCGCCACAGTTCAGTAGGTGGAGTCGGAACTGGGCATCACTCATGGAGGTTCTCTTCACTGCCTTTGTCAGGTGATTGCTGGCTAAAAAAGGAAAACAGATCAATACATCTCCGCTGGGCCTGACAACTAATCTTTACCAAGGTTGAAATATGAGCAGCATCAGGCTTCTGGATTCTCAGACTGCGGCTTGGTCGATTGACTGGGCGCATGCTGCCCTCCTTCCCTCACTTCCTGCCCCAACGAGGAAATTTATTTCACCCCATCGAGGACGACATGCAGTTTATGGGTGGGAGGAGCGGTTTTACAGAGGGAAGTCGTCATGGTAACAACTAATTACTAAGTGGACAAATCTCTATGATCTACAGAAAGAGAACATGCCTGAACCTGTCAACAGAGGTGGGAACTAAATGTCAAAGTGCTTCCAAAGTATTTGTGTGAGTATGAGTGCTGTGAATGGAAAGATTTTAAATAAGAAATCTATCTTATGACTTAAAATATAATACTCAAGTGACTTTTATGATATGTTTATGGTGTTTTGTGGCCTTTTTGGAGTTTGACAGACATGCTATCTATCATTGTATGGAAGAGAGCAAGATAAGGATCGTTAAGAAGTCTCCTTATGTTCTCTGCAGTAAAACATAACACAAGCACAAGCAAAGTTTGAAATGGCATGAGTGTATGTTCAATTCTGAGACTTTACGGTTCTGGTTCCTTTAGGTAGACTTGTGAAAAGAGCTTGTAAATCTTGAATTTGTCTGTAACACAGATGAGGGTCCATCACACAGATGCTTCAACACACATTTACATTTAACCTCCTGAAACTGCTGTTATATCATAACACTGTGTGGAGGTCCAGACTATCTCATTGGTGATTGACACTTAAACGCCATTTAATATGTGTTTAATACCCACACTGAAAGTGCAACAGAATGACGTGAGGGGGCCCTCATTTCTGATGTCACGACACGTGCTGACACATACTGATTTGCACAGTTAAGAAATCCTGACATTAAACTTTTAAATATCTTATTAAAAGAAAAGAAAAAATAAACATGACTTTGGTTAGTTTGTGCATCTGGCATCAGTTAACTATCACTGGTGCTGAACCAGATGTCATGTGAGACTGAATAATAAAAGAATTACTCATCCAAAAGGTTTGAATGAAAATTGTAATTGTCACTTTTGTTCTGCTTTTACATCTCATACAACACAGTCTGCTAAGAGTTGTGGCAAAAGTAATGATTATCTACAAGTAATGATTTTAATGAAAGCCTCTGCCACACACAAAACAGTTACATGACTTCAAAACAAATTCAGATGTCACCCCATAGAAAAAATAAAATTTTGCTATTATTTAAAATATTTTCCAAGACAAGTATTAATTAAAAGACAAATTGTAACTTTAGTTAGAAGTCTCACATGTCTCATTTTTGTTTCCTGAGAAACAGATCCCAAGGTACTGTTTCACCCCCAGGTGTTTACAAACAAAAGTCAGTTCTCAAACTAGACAGTTCTAATGTTCTGAGTGCAGTTCTGATGATCTGAACTGCACTTTCTACATCATGTTTAAAGGTCTATATTCTTATTATTTGACCAAACAACTGTCTTGTGTCTTTTTTTTTAAAGAAGCATCTGAGACAAAGCTCTCTTCAGACAGGACTCATTGTCTTTCACACTTTGTGATTTTAATCCCATCCAAATCTGCCATGTTTGATTTGTTCCTCACACACTCTGTTAACAGAGAAATCTGATCCCGTTTGTGATTTAAGACAGGTTGAGATTAGGATTAGTTTTCTGTGTTTTTGTTTCCCTTTTTTCCCCTTATTATCTTAACTTCATCATTAGCTTCTCTTCCATTGCCCTAGTTATTGACTGTTTTCACCTTTTTCTAGTTTAGTTACCCTGTTTATTTATGCTCCCTGGTTTTGTTTAGTTTTTTGTTACTCCTTGTTTGATTATGGTGTTATGTGTTCTCTGGCTTGGCCCTGTGCTTGAGATCCACTGCTTCTGCTGGTGTCTCGAAGCTCCTCGGCTCTGCCCCACTTGGTTACATCCTATAGCTCTTCGGCTCTTCCCTGGGCTCCTTCACCACCAGCTAGGCTCTGGAAAGTGGATCCCCTGGCTGCACCTTAGTCCTCTGGGCCCATGACTCCACCTCGCACCATCAGCACTTCATTCACTTGGTCACTTGTTGCTCTGGTTCCATCATGGACTTCCTTGTCCCTCCACCCCTACTGCTCTGCTGGGATCCTTCTTCCCTCTGTCTCCACCCTGGTCTTCACTCTCTCCGCTGTCACCTCAGTCTGCCAGTCCCCCACCTTCACCATGCTTGCTCAAATCTGCAGTGTCCCCTTGGACTTCTGGGTTGTCAATGTCACCCTGGTCTGTCGGCTCTTCTGTTCCACCGGGGTCTCCACCTCAACCAGCTCCGCCTCCGCCATACTAACATAAAATCACAGTCGGGTGATAAGTTATAACTCAAATGTCATTTAGAAAGCTAGTCCTGTCTGAACATGAAATGCTTGAAATGTTTCCAGAGCCACTGCCCAGACCAACATAAACTTAAAACAGGAGAAAGCAGAGAAAACGTTTTAGGTTACGTATGTAACCCTGTTCCCTGAGATGGGGAACGAGACGCTGCATCCGCTTGATGCTATGGGGAACACGCTATGATGCTACACCCCTGGTAGAATGGGCTCTAATGCCCAAAGGTGACAAGGTCACAGGCCTCATAGGCCAGGGTAATAGCATCTGTAATCCAGTAAAATACAGATGCTTTGTGACCGCACTACCTCGGTTGCAGCCACCAAAACAGACTAAGAGCTGAGAAGTCTTACACCATTTACCTGAGCAGTGGACATAAATCCTCAAGGCTCTGAATGGACACAACAAATGAAGCCTCTCCTGTTCTGGTGAATCAAACGGCGAAGGACAGAAGGCTTGAAGTACCACTGGGTAACCAGCCACAATGGGTACATGGGGCATATAGTCAGGTCTAGGGTGCACAATGGCTTTAAAAAGCTAGGGGCAAAATCCAAGCAAGCAGAATACACATATAGAGCCTGTAGATCTCCTACTCTTTTGAGCGACGTAAGAGCCAAAAGCAGAGCCACCTTTAGGGTCAGAAATCCAAGGATGACTCTAGGGGCTCAAATGGAGCCAAAGATAAACCCCTTAGAGAAATGGTAAGGTCCCAAGAAGGGACTTGTGTGTGACATAAAGGCCTCAGCCATCTGGGACCACGCAGAAAACGAGACACCAAAGGATGTCTCCCAATAGAGTCTCCATCGACAGGTTCATGGCTAGTAGATATGGCAGCCACATAAACCTTTAGGGTGTCAGGAGCCAACCCTGCAGAGAGGCGCTCTTGAAGGAACTCCAGCACTGAACCAACAGGGCAGTGAACTGCGTCAACATGGTGTCACATACACCATGACACAAAGAGCTGCCACTTCAGGGCATGCAGTTTCCTAGTAGATGGGGCTCTGGTCTTGTCCAGTTCCTGTCTGCCTTGCTGCAAGTGATTTGTGTTTGTGTCTTTGCTTATCCTTGCTCTGACTCTCTTTTCTAACTATTTTTTCTCATTATTTTTGGTGTCTAAATTATTTTGTATGTAATTTGTTCGTGTATTGTTTACATTGTATTAAATTAATTAGATACAGCTAGCTTTTGATTGTTATACACTACAGATTACTCAGTTTGGTTTGGACCGCGCTAGCCGGTCAGTCTGTTTTCTTTTTACTGTGTTTACTTTCTTTACTGTCTTCATCCCCTGCATTTTTCATATGCTCCAGTTTATCAAACAACTGCAGTAAGTAGGAATAATTTGTAAAACATGGTGAGTCATGGCATCTTCTCTTATTGTAACATGCACTGTTCGCCACATGTTGCAAGTGCAGCCTTCTCTGTCAACGCTGAGGGTTTTACATGTGATAAATGTAGGAAAATAGTTAGGCTGACAGAGAAGATTTCAGAATTAGAGACACACATCCAGACTTTACTTGAGGAAAGTAAAAAAGATAGATCAGACTTTGGATGCGACTAGGTCCATACATTGTTCGGTTCCAGTTGCAGATCCCCCACAGCAGGGAAACTTTGTGACTGTGAGACGCCATAGCCGCAGGACAAAAGCTCTTCCATTCCAATCACAGTTTCAAACAGGTTCTCCCCACTTAGTGACGCACCCACTGAGACACCTGCTAAAAGTGCCCTAGTTATCTGAGATTTTATTGTACGGAATGTGAAAATAGAGGCACCAGCCACCATACCCAAATGTTTACCGGTAGCCAAAGCGCCTGACATTAAAGCAAATTTAAACTGGCTAAAGCTAACCGTAAATTCAGCAACTTTGATTGGCTTAACCAACTGTCTGCCAGCCGTCACGTCACAGATGTCACATAATTTGCAACACATACATCTAAATATTATAATATAGAGACTGTGTCTGTCCCCCGGATTGGTAAATACAAAAAAACATAAACAATTATATGGCAATTTAATCAATGTTAAATAAATAAAAAAGATACATAATACAGACAAACAATCAATAAAGCTTGGCTTGCTGAATATTAGAGCTCTCTCTACAAAAGCGCTTTTTGTTAATGATATGATCACAGATCAAAACCTAGATGTGCTCTGCTTGACAGAAACATGGCAAAAACAAAACGATTACATTACATTAAATGAGTAAATCCCTCAAAATTACTGTTATAAGCATGAGCCTCGGCCAAAAGGCAAAGGGGGAGGTGTTGCTGCACTTTATATGAATATATTTACAGCTACCCAAAGATCTGACTTTAGTTACAACTCTTTTGAAGTAATGGTGCTCAATATAACTTCAGCTGGGGTAAATAAGAAGACTCTGTCATTTCTACTGGCTACTGTCTACAGGCCACCAGGTTACCACACAGACTTTATCAAGGAATTTTCTGACTTTTTATCAGAAGTAGTACTAGCTACCAATCGAGTCTTAATTGTTGGTGATTTTAACATCCATGTGGATAATGAAAAGGATGCATTAGGTTTGGGTTTCAAAGACATTTTGACCATTATTGGTGTCTCACAACATGTGTCAGGACCAACTCATTGCCGTAATCATACTTTAGATTTGATAATGTCTTATGGTATAAATGTTGATGACATCAATATTCTGCAGCACAGCGAAGACATTTCAGATCATTATCTGGTGTCCTGTAAAATACATTTACCTATGACAGCAAAGTCACCTACTCGCTATAAATACAGTAGAACAATAAATTCTACTACTAAAGATTCTTTTATCAAAAACCTACCTGCACTGTCTTCATTCCTTAACGTAACAGATAATTCTTAAAACCTTGATAACGCAATAGAAAATGTTAACTCCCTATTTTTTAACACTTTAGACATTTGCTTCTCTACAGTAATTAAAGATTAGGGACAGCAGTTCAACGGCGTGGTATAACGAGCATACTCAGCCCGGAAAATGGAACCCAACTGGAAGCAAACAAAACTCGGATATTAAAATTGTAAAATTTCGGATAGCATGGAAGAAGAATGTTTCAAATTATAGAAAGGCCTTAAAAAGCTCCAGATCTGCCTATTTTTTAACTCTTAGAAGAAAATAAACACAACCCTAGATATCTATTTGACACAGTGGCTAAATTAACCAAAGATAAAGCTTCGTCTGCTTCTGACAGTTGTCAATATCATAATAGCGATGATTTTATGAATTTGTTTAATAACAAAATAGACACTGCAAGAGAAAAAATCATAAACATGCAACTGCCTTCAACACAAACAAATCAGATCAGAGCTGCCCAAGGAGCAACTCCAGTCATTCTCTACTATAGATAGGGATGAGCTGTCAAAAATAATCACAGCATCTAAATCAACAACATGTTTGCTTGATCCTATATCTACCAGGTTGCTGAAAGAGATGCTTCCTGAAATTATAGATCCTCTACATAGTATTAGTACATCACTGGTGTTAGGATATGTCCCAAAACCTTACAAACTGGCTGTTATCAGACCCCTTATTTCACAGCTTGATCCCAGGGAACTAGTAAACTTCAGACCCATCTCAAATTTACCTTTTATCTAAAAAATATTGGAAAAGGTGGTGTCTTCACAGATATGCTCTTTCCTGGAAAGAAATGGTATCTGTGAGAATTTCCAGTCAGGATTCAGGCCATAGGATAGTACAGAGACTGCTCTCATCAGAGTGACTAATGATCTGCTTTTGTCAGCCAATCGTGGTTGCATCTCTCTCCTAGTGTTACTCGACCTTAGCGCAGCCTTTGACACTATTGACCACAGCATTCTACTAAATAGGCTTGAAAATTATGTTGGCATAAATGAAACTGAAACTGTATGGTTTAAATCATATTTATCTTACCGATTCCAGTTTGTTGAAAAGGTGTCATACCGATCACAAGTCCAATATGGAGTACCACAGGGCTCAGTGCTTGGGACCCTACTTTTCACCCTGTATATGCTACCTCTGGGAGCAATTATTTAGAGACATGGAGTTAGTTTTCATTGTTATGCTGATGATACTCAGCTATACATTTCTTCTAGGCCCAACAAGACTTACAAATTTTACTAAACTAACAGAATGCATAGTCGATATCAAAACTTGGATGACTAGCAATTTTCTACTATTAAATTCAGATTAAACCGAAGTTTTACGTTTTGGACAAAAACCCTCCACACGCAACAACATAGAACACTGCTTTACTCTGGATAGACAAATTGTCCAATATTTGTAAAACTGCATTTCATCAGCTTAAAAATATATCAAAACTATGACATATGCTCTCGAAGCCGATGAGAAAAGTGCAAGTGGGGTGTAGTGCAGATGTGAAGCAGCCGGACGGGCTGGTGTGGCTGGTGTGCTCCGTGTCTTGTGGCGGTGGTGAAAGTGCGCACCCGCGCATGCTCCCCAGTGCGGCTTACGGTCACTCGCTCTCTGCAAGACATAAAACAAAGGGTTATTGCTCGAAACATCACCTCCGGACCTCGCTCTCCCGTGGGCGGGAGGCAGCGGCTTTTTAAAGCCGCGGGGTGATGCGGTGCAGCTGTGCCCGGTCCGCCGGTGATGAGCTGAGGCAGGTGCGGCGCGTCGGTTACCAGGGCGACGCTGATAGACCCGGTGAGACTCATCACATCCCCCCCCAAGCGCTGGCCTGGTCCCAGGGATGGCAGAGGATAGCAGGGGAGAAACGAGGGGAGGGCGGGGGAAGAGAAGGCGGTCTTTACCTTGGCTGACGGTGAAAGGGGTACCTGCCAGTACCCCTTTGTAAGGTCCAGGGTCGAGATATACCGGGCCCTCCCCAGTCGGTCCAGCAGCTCGTCGACCCGAGGCATGGGGTAGCCGTCGAATTCCGAGACTTCGTTCATGCGGCGGAAGTCGTTGCAGAAGCGGAGGGAGCCGTCTAGCTTGGGGACCATCACGATGGGGCTGGACCACGGGCTCCGAGAGGGCTCGATGATCCTCAGCTTCAGCATTTGTCGGACTTCCTCCTCGATAGCACACCGACGAGCCTCCGGGACTCGGTAGGGCCG
>JAZGTI010017335.1:0-12256 GCA_036877585.1 Botia kubotai | reverse complement strand
CACACTTCTGATAAGTTGGTAGGGTTTTTTGGCACTTTGGTTTTTCTGTTGTAGAACCGGGACTGTGCTCAGCTGGGTCCACCTCCACAGGGTGAAGTGGTTCAGGTGAGATGGACGGATGGTCTCGTTTATGGAGCCAAATTTGTGGCAGCTCGTGTCATACAGATGTACCAGGTAAATGTCTAACAGAAGTATTCAAGCAGTCATTGTGGATGTGTTAGTATCATATGGTAATATCATCATACTTTGATATATATCATAATACTGTAATTTGAGAGGAACCTTGAGTTGCCGATTCTCCTCAGGTGGAGTTTGAAGATGGCTCACAGCTCACAGCAAAGAGAGAAGACGTCTACACTCTGGATGAAGAACTTCCCAAGAGGGTGAAGTCTCGCCTGGTGAGCTGCATCATTAGGTTCAACAAGTTCATAATTCAGTAAATGTTGTAAATGTTCTGTGTGTTGATGTTGTGCGTGTGTAATCCAGTCTAAGGCATCGGACATGCGCTTCGACGGAATGTTTGGAGACAAGAAGGTTCAGGAAAGCAAGAGACAGAGAGTGATCAACTCTAGGTACAGAGGAGACTATATCGAGCCCGTCATCTACCGTGCCATCATGGAGTAGCAGCAGTGATGACACGACCTTCACCTATAACCACCAGCTCTCAACCAGCAGACTCCAGCACACCCTACTTATGTCAGCAGAGCTCAGATAGCAGGAATCAGACACCTGGACGGGTTTGACCACTTCCTGAAGGAGTCCAACAAACTCTTTCTACAAACTCTCATTACATTTCTCTGGTTCAGGTCAAAGCAGGGTGTTTGTAGTGTATTTGATCTCTAAGGTTTTTGTCAGTTCTGTCATAGGTTTCGTGACCTGTAATCTCTAGAAACAGCATCACTTGGGCTCTGGATGAATCATCACAGGAAGCAGTAGCTTGTCTCAATTCATATTCATTTGCTAAAGAATATTTGTAATCTACATTTTATAAAATATCTACTTTTGTCAAATTGCATTAATTTATTTTATTGAATTTAGGGTGCTGTTTTTTACCCATCTTTTACAGAACAGAGGTGCCATCACAATTTTACGAACACAGATCATCTTTTTTATAAGACCTATACTGTCGTACATTGCGCAGTCAAGATTCTGAATATTGTACATGATTTGGAACATAATGAATTTTGTGTTTCATCTTGTTGTTTTTTTACAGGCATATTTATTATCTGATGCTTTTTGAAAGTAACTTTTGCCATATATATATATATATGTGTGTGCTATTCAAGTTTAATGTCAATGAGGTGAGTTTTGTTTCTTGAGGGAGGATGTCACAAATCTCACTGTCACCACTCCTCACAGCCCTGCCTTGTGTAACACCTTTTCATTCAGACATGTTTAATAATGTAGCTTACTGCTGTCAACAGTTGATCAAATCCTCTGAGGTTTTAAGCTATTTTTGCACTTCCTAACTGTTCTCGTATGGATTTGTATCTGTTTCATTGCAGTAGTCAAGCTCCAGAGACAAAGATGCATTTAGTGTCTCTGTGTATGATCTCTGTCTTTTGGTGAAAATGAAATTGTTGCTGCCCCTCCTTTGTCTGTTAGAGGGCTGATTTTACTATAAATTAATTATAAGTTGTTTTCTATCTAGAAATCTTTATTTGTTTTATAATACATGTTAAATGTTCATATACGGTAAGATAGATTTTGTATGTAGTTAATTTAAAAATATAATGCTTTCAGCATGGTTTTGGCTGCCTCTTGTTTTGTACAATGAGTCTCGTTCTGACTTATAAATGCAGAGGCCCTCAGACTCAAACTCCATGTGTTTTGTAAAAAATCCTTAAAGTGCATCAGTAAAGAATGTGGATGTTTCTTACTGTGCAGTTCTTTCACTGGTTCTTGCGCTGCATTTGGTAACATAATTCACAACATAGTTAATATATTAGCTGACATTTATGACAAATGTGAAAGAAACATTAAGACATGCTGAAGAAGGACTATTGTTCATTCTTCATCACTAATAACATTAACAAATAGAGCCTTAATATAAACTTCATGACCTAATCTTTCATCCATCATTTGAGATAAATATTCAGATAAGAGTTTAGTTTTCTCTTAATCCCTTGATGTGAACCTGTGATTCAGTTGCCTGGGTAAAAGTTCTAAACATGTCTTAGTTATGTCTGTCCTGAAGTATGTGCAAATTTACATTTACTAAAATAAGAACTCACTGCAAGCGTTGCATACTTGCAGCTTCTGCAGTTTATCCACTGAGGTGATGCCGATCATTTGAAATTTATGGTATAATTAATATGGCCATGCGTTACTGTAATTTTATCAGTGTAATAGAATATATTGCCATTTTAAAGGCCATTATGAAGCAATACAAAGAAATGCACACATTTTAATGTTACATTAAAATGATCATTAATGATCATTGTTATTAAACGCAATGTTAATTTGTCCTCTGTCAAGTAATTTAAGTTCTTTAGCCTGAACTTTGTTTACAGTTGCTAAGCGATGACCCAGTTGCTAAGTGACCAAGCAAATTGTTATACTGTAGAATGTCGCTGGTGTGTCTATCAGCATTTAACAACTTTGACATACCGCTCTATGACTCTTGTTTATGTTTTTGCATGCCTGCAGCTTGTGTGTGCATATGCCATTTGCTTTTATTACCATGAAACTTTATCTACCATTACAAAAATAATTGCAGTGGTGCTGTACAATGGGAATTCCATGGTGTATTGAAGTATACCATTGTACCAAATGATTTGTCCTGTACCCTGATATTTCTACAATACTGCCAGCAGCAAAGAATCACCCCGAATTATTTTGAGTGTTTTTTACAGAATACACAAATGATGGAGACGTCATTTTCAGCTGCTCAACAGTCACCATCACACAAAACCCATTTACTGGCGTAAAATTCAGAAACAGACAATATGTCAAGTCATGTAACATTAACACATTTCAGCCAGAGCCTTTAGGTGTTAATAAGATGTCATATGATATAAAGGGGCATTGTTGCAATATGATATATTTTTAAGCAAACAGGTAAAAATAATTCTAAAGTAAACATTTTCTTACAGCATCAGATTGAAATATATCTAAAAACTTAATGAATTAGGAGTGCGCAGCTGTCAACAGAAGCTGGTGGATGTTTTGTTTGCTTTATGTTAACACAGTTTTTAACTGAAGGTGGATGATCTCAGCAGGAGTCGTGCTGAAGGACAATGAAAAACTGTCATTCCCAGAATTGATGAATGAGTTTAAACATTTAACAGTGTAGCAACCTCACCATGAACACACAATGTCTGTTTACTTTTAGATGTTTCTTCTGTTTATAGAGAATTCACCCCTTCTTATCCCAGAATGGGTCCAGTGCCTTGATGCATTACAGCTCTGCAGGAATCTTATGATTGATGCCATGATGTTTGAGAGAGAGTTTGTTGACCATTGGAAGCATATGTGATTATTTTGGTCACATGTATCTGAACAGGTTTGCTGGTGTCAGATCATGTTTGTCCTGTCTGCAAATGCTTTGACCGCAAACTTGTTTATACAGCAGATAAGCTCTTGAAACCGTATCTCTGTGTGTTTGTTGGTAAACATCAGCTTATCTTACTGTATATCTTTATTTCAAACTGGTTTTCTGATTCTGTCCCACACTGGGAGTGAATCATTTTGAGAACAGCATGTAAAACGCCCGTACTCTCAGACTCCCAAACTGTAGTCATCCATGTCACCTACTCTATAACTCGTGGCTGCCGCACGCAGCTACCATTGAAGAGGCATGTGAGTGAGAATGTGAGTGAAGCCTATCGCTCCAGATCTCCTCTAAACAGGAGTCGCTGTGTCAACAGGAAACTCCAGCCTGCTTCCCACAACCTGATAATAGTGAGCTTTATTACAGAGCAAACACAAATCAGAGGTGAAGACCTAATAAAGCCTTTGAAACTTGCATTGGAAACAGGTTTGAAGAGAGATTATGATATCTCTGCTATAGCAGCACCCCCAATCATCCTCCTCACACACATAAACACACACAAACGGAGCAACAAGAACAAAAACTGTTTTGCAAGATAACTAGGTATGCATTGTTTGAGGGTACTGTGAGTAATATAGTCTTACATAAAGACTGTCAGCGGTTTTTACAGTATTAGTTATTGTTGATGTTACAAAAGTTACAAATAATGACAGATTTGGAAAACCAGCACTATGTGATATATCAAGCTGGGTGACCTTCAAAAACACCGTCAAATATAGCTGCGAGCAGCAATTAACATTCACAGTCACAATTTCAGTCTGTGAAATATTGTACTAAACACAAAACATTTCAGTAAATGTGTTCTTATCCGCCTGTAATTAAAAAATCAATGAAGGGGAACATCATTCCCTGATTTTATTCTCTGTGACCTTAACTAACATCAAGTTATTACTCAAGGGTTACACATTCCTGAATAATAAATATATCAACATGACGTAACTGTGAAGTACACTGTTTTAGTTGAGGCCACTTGTAACGCTTTGTGTACATTTACATGACATGATTCTGTGTGTGCGTGCGTCTGGAGCAGCCAATAGGAGTTCAGGTCGTCAGTATGACTCCTCCTCGGTGTTGAGCGCAGGAGTGTGCGGTTCCTCTTAACTTCATGTGTCTGAACACTGAGCTGACCACCGCAGGAGAGATGAGATGACTCTCATGAACATGTGCGTGAAGCGCACACGCAGCTCCTGCTGACATGTGTTTACAGGCGCTGTGAGGTAACGCACACACACACGCGCGGGCTAATGTGGTTTCTGTGGCATTTCAACGCTCATAATGTCCTCATCGTCTGGTGCTTCTATCTAACGGCGTGTGTAGCAGTACGCTTGTGTCATTGTTGTGATTTTAACACTGTCAGTTTGGCTGTGCGTGATGTGGTTTGGTGGACCGACGTTAGCCGCGCGCTAACCGGATGACTGTGACCGTTACAGCCGTCGCTACTCGCGCGGTTACGCCTAGTTAATGGTTAGGCGTCGATGATAACTAATGTCAACTCATCCACAACAAAGCTTTGGGTCTTGAACTGAATGCGTATAGGAATGTAAAATGGTACAGTAATTCACTTCTGTTTCTCTTCTGTTGAACTGTGGTAGCTGATGTGTTTTGTTTACGTTCGCTTTGATGATAATAATAACGTTTCAAGTACATCACAGGAACATGTGATGCATGCGCTGATAGATTGTGTACTGCAGCAGCTTATTACGGTGTCATATCACTGCTGGATGCTGTATTAATTACTGCAGTTAGGTACATCTGCCCTCAGAAGGGAAACAGTCCAATAAAAGTGTGTTTTTTCTAGTGACATTGCTGTATATGGATTAGGAATATTTTGCTGTAAATGTTGAGTTCGCCATTGTAACCACAGCTTCCGGCCAACCAATGTGAAATAATATCACATCTTCCCCAGTTTCACTTTATTTCTGTCATTTTAATTTAGCTGACACTTTAAAATAAGCTTACATTAGTTACCTACCTTAGTTCACATGAACTAACAATTAACAATACTTGTACGTGATTGTTAGTTAATGTTAGTTTAAAAATGTTTCAATACATTTTTAAAAGCAAAGGTTATATCTGTTAACATTAGTTTTGTTCTAAACATCTAAACTGTTTTTATAAATCAAAAGTACTACTAGAATATGACAGAATTAACCTAGTGTTAGTTTTAAACATCAGGTCAGGTAGCGATACTGTGGTCGCTATGGATAGTTAGACAGGAACTTTAGTTGCTGTGGCTAACATTTTGACAGCATGTATGTAACTGTATGTTCTGAAGTTCTGGTTGTAACCTTTGAGTTCGCATGAAGAATACATCTGTATTTATTGACCTGTGATCGTAAATCATATTACATTACATCTTGCTGTACATCTTTAAATCTATACAGATGTAGATTTCAATTTCTTGCTTTTTCTTGCAAAATGTAAATTATAGACTGTGTGTGTGTGTTTATGTGTTTCATTGCAGATGAAGTCTTTAGTGAGATGATCAGAATGAAGTCCACGCGGAACTTCATCATTTTTCTGTGTCCCACACTGGTTTTGGTTTTCCTCTACTATTCCTCTGGAAGGCTGCACCTGAGAAATCCAGTCCAGAAATCTGGTGAGTAAATTCAGAACAGACCATCATGTCTCACAGCATGATTTGAATGGGGTCCAGAGTGTCATGACTGGTCAGTTATTGATTAGTCTCATGTTTGACAATGTCCTACAAATCTGCCTGACTCGGTTTAAGATGGTGTAAAGGCAATCTAATTACAATGTAAACAAGCCACTGCGTTTGGTCTGTACAAATCAAAATGACATGATTGTAAATATTAATAATAATAATAATAATAATAATTAATAATAATCCTCTAAATTTGATGAGTTTTTGTGGCTTGACTTTAATTATTAGCATGTTAACATATAAATATACAAATATCATTGATTACTTATTTGTATTCCTGAGTTAACATGTAAACCATGAAATTAAACTAGAACATGAATTTAAATAAAACAAACCATAGAGAGAGTCTGTGAAACACAGTAGCTTGTAGTTACCGTACTGAATGAAAACTCTCATTGTATCCCATAATCTTATTTCTTATTTATAAGAATAATAATTCATTTTATTTATTGTTTATTTTATTTCATCTTATTTTTTACATTTCTCTGCAAGTTAAATGTCCAAAACTCTGAAACTTCTGCTTTTCTTTCTGCCCTCTTGTCTGGTTTTCCCCAAATACTTCATGTCTCAAGGCTGTTGGTTTAGTTTAACTCTCTTCACTCTGTCATTGTGTCTGCTGGTCTACCTGTATAACATCAGATGGTGGACATCATCATTTTGACAAAAATCAAATCAAAAGGAACCAAAAGAATAATAACAATACTGATGTGTTACTTTGGCCAGAGGAGGGAGCTAAGACCCCATCACTGGCTTCACTGGCTTTATCTTTCATTGTATTTGTGTTTTGGAGGTTCATTTACATGACAATTTCATTATGGTGACCTGAAAACAAAAACTTATGACAGTTTTTGGAAACTCTATAATCTGCAGTCTGAACACTGGACCGGTCTGTGTTTCAGCTCACAGCCGCACATACTGTGCAGAAGTTAGCAAACGTTCTGTATGAAAACAATGAAAATAAAGTCACACCACAACAATTACTGGCACTCACACAAATGCTACAAAATATATTTTGTCAAAAATTGTTGTCAAAAATGTTTACAGTTTCAAGCCCTGCACTACAAACATCTACAAACCTCTACAAATCTCTACAAACATTCAGACCCTTGAACTCCCACTCTTGTATTTCAGAACCTGATTTGGATTCTTTACTCCCCTCGGGACGTGTAGTAGCTTCAGGTAGAGGTTCACCTATATCCTATTCCACATTACAGATTACAAATTTACAGTTGTAACATTATATGTATATGTATACATTATCATAAGAATACATGATGGTTCTATTTTTTTATACAAATATTGTATGTTTAGGAATTGATTCAGTTACAGAATTATTAGATTATTGTCATTAAATCAAATGGCAAAGTAACACTACTACAAAGCATAAATGCAAACATAGTTTTTTAATCTCCCAGCATTGTGACATCAGTATGACATCAGTTCACCTCGTGTACTTGGCCAGAATCTTCTGTAAATTCATTTACAAAGATGTGTGTTGTGCTTCTGTCCGCTTGCTGTTAAAGTGAACACTATTATGCTTTGCAGATGGTTTGCTCGTCCCGGTTCTGCTGAAGAACAATCTCACCAATATTAAGATTCTGTACTAATTATTAACCTGTTGATTCAGTGTCAATTCTAGCAATATGATTCTACAATCTAGTGATGATACTACTAATAATAATGAGCTGTAGTCAGGGTAGACGCCATATTGAATTTGATGTGAATGTGAGGGGTGAGAAATACAGTCACTTCACTGGATTGTTCAGCTGATGAAACGTAACACAAAAATTAAATGTAACCCAGATGTATTCATTCACATCAGTTTGAATATTGTGTCATATCTTTGCTTCAGTCATAGTGTGGAAAAGTACTGTAGTACTGATTGCTTAATGTAGATATACAATTTTTATGAAATATTTATTTATTAAACAATTTTAGCTGTTGTCAGCATCTGTTGCCTGCTGTTCATTACCACAGAAATGTCCTCAAATCATCCCTCAGTTTTTAAAAACTAATCGGAATATGTTTACAGTAAATACACCTACAGCTGGCAAGCAGCATAGCAAAATTATGTTTATACATAAATATGGAGATATCACACAATTTTGAAGGTATAGCCATGACAATTTTGAATTAGAAACGTTGGCATGAGACTGTGTCTGTACCCACCCTTACTAACCCAGTTTTTATTTCTGTGGTGATCGACTGTAGGCCACTGATGTTGTCCATAGATCTTCATTATGCAGCAATAGCAGGCGGGTAGCTGACAGAAGCACCTTGATCTTTGTAAGACTCTCTGTGCTAAAATTTCTGTTATAACTTAATGCCTGTTGCAGCTACTGTTATCTAATGCAACACTGCTGCTACCTCAACCTTGACTGTAATGCAGCCCTAAGATGCAACATCTTTATAACAGCATCTTGTGCATTCACCTGCGCCGCCTCTGAAACAACTCTTCTCTAAGCTGGAAACTTTTCCTTCAGTCACTTTAAAGTGCCGCCCTACATTTTCTTGCTGAAGCAAATGATTTCCTAGAACATTACTACAGTAAAATGGATTAAAACCGAGAATTTGTGTTTATTTTGAAGATGTTTTTTGGGGGGTTGTAAAACAATATAATGTTGTTTAAAGTTTGTCAGCTATAGAACTAATAAACAAATTATATCTGTTTATCTCATCTTTGTTCTCTTATAGCCTTTATAACATCTTATCATAGACACATGACCTGTAATGATGGCTGCTAGTTTATTTGTATTGCACAGCACTCTGGAGTAACTGATTTGCTGATATTACTGTAGAATGATTGCTAAGCTGTGTGTCTGTTGCCTCAGGCACTAGATTTGCTGCATACTGTAGCTTTGCTAGTATTATGTCTCATATCACTCTGCAGTGTCTTTAATCTCAAATAACAAAAAATGATTTACAGCTAATTAATATTTCACGTCCATTTTTATGTGTTTGGTGTATTTAGCAGGATAATGTACAGTCTGTCAGTGATTACTGTAAACCCCTTCAGCCTGATAGGATTTGTTTCACGATAATTGGGTAACTGTAAATTATCCCTTACTTACATTCTAAAATAAACCTGTGACCCTGTTCTCTTTAAAAAGCTCTGTCAAGCCATTAAACGTCTCCTAAAGGAAATGAATTCATCAGCGGAGAGTTTGTGAAGCATTTCGCTTTTACTCAGAGTACTGCCAACTGCTTTTTGGATAGTGTTCAACTGAATTCACAGTTTACCCACACGCCTGTTGACCTGACAACCGTATACAATTGTTTGTTTAGTTTGATGTGTGCGTGCCGCTGGTTGTCATGCTCATACTGTTTCTGTCGGCCTGTACACAGTAAGCAGCTTCTCGCATTTCCTTTGTTTCTTACAAGAATAATCTCTCCCTTTATAATCTGTTTCCCTTAACAACATGTGTCAGGTCATTCTTCTGCAACTGTTGCATTCTTCCTGTTGGCACAGCGACAGTGACGTGCTGTATCTCTCTCCTCCTGCAGGGTCAGAAAATCTGTCTAATATTTCTTCTCTCTTTAGAGTACGACAAACAGGGATTCCTTATCAAGCTTGATGGAAAACTGTAAGTCATGCACCGCATGTGGCAGATTCTGCATGAGTCTGGTTCTGTTCCAAAATCTAGTTAGCAGTCTTGGTAAATTTTAACAGTTAAAAACGGCTTTTAACATTTTTTAACATTTTAAAACAAAGGCCATCCCAAAATGCATTGCAATGAGTGGACAGTGAGGAAAAGCCGTTCAGTGAAAAAATGCTTCCACGAAGGTGGACGAAGCGAGTGAGTTGTTGATTATAAATGTACTTAGTATGATTATAAATCTGTCAGTACAGACAAATCTTAAAAACAAATTGTTCCAATTAAACAACTATACAATAACAATAAACATTAAATTAATAATAACAATAAACTGTTATATATATACAATATATTATTAATTATATTATTAATATATCATTACAAATTATTAACAATAATAACTGTTAATAGTCACTATTTACCGTTTCATCTGTGTGAACTATGTAGTTTAATACTTACTAGAGTTCTGTACGAATAAATAGTCAGTCGTGTCTCCTGTGCACTTCCAGTGTGGAGTCTTGTTCAGACTATTTGCTTCATGGGGTTGAGTGTGTAGATCATTCTGAATCAATCACATATGAAGTGTTGAGATCCTAGTAGACAGCATAACTGCTCACTAGAGCAGAGCTGTGTGTGTGTTTTCACTTTGGCCTGTACTGTCCACCAATTTTTCTCCATAACTTGACTAGCTGTTTATTTGAGCTTTACTTTGCTGGGATAATTAATGGAGCCCTAAAGCCATCGTAATAAATGATCTCTTGGCCCCAGCAGCTCTCACACTCAGCTATGTGAGATTTCACAGTGTTGATTGTGTCTGTGTCTGAGGTCCATTTACCATGAGACAAACATGACACGGACTCTCTTATTACCATTAGCAGCCACCCGAAGAAGTGACACTGTCAACAAATCATCTTTTAATATCCAGCACTCAGAGTATTCATGTTAACAAGTTTCCAGTTGCTGACTTGTGAATTAGTTGGTTTATACTGGAGCTTTTATAAAATAAACTCCAGCTCCATATATATATATATATATATATATATATATATCCCATTTCATTACATAACACAATATCGAACCAATTGGCAAAGTTTAAAGATGGCACAAACAATTTTAAAGCAGTACATTTCACAGAAAGATGTTTATGTGTTTTTTATTTATGTTTCATATGTAGGAACCTGCCATAAACTCATACATCAACTCTTACATAAATACATAAACTCATACATAAACTCTTACATAAATACATTGCTTAACTAGATTTGTAATCTTAACTACATTTAGCATGAGTCAGTTGTACCTGCAGGAAAAGGAAGTGTTTGTTTACATGGTTTTTCTGCTATTCACACAGCGCTGTCTTTAAATGTAAACAAGTGTAAATGTCAGTAAATATCTCAATTAAATATGTTTAAATAACGCATTAAACTCTTGCCACACAAAACATGAGCTTATTAATGTAACCCAATCATTCTGCTGTTTTTCTCCTATCTCTGTTCTTCATCAGAGGCTTAAATGTGTTTAGTATCATATAAAATAATAAATCAGTCATTTAATAAATAGTGTCATCTGCTAATGTGAGGTAGTGGGTAATTAGAACCCAGTTACAGTACAGCTAGAGTAAATACCATAGAGAGAGCTGATGTACCTCTGCTGGGTATAAAAAAATCACATAAATAATCACAAAACTGGCTGAGAAAAGTTCGTGTTTGCTAGATTAAAGGTCCAGCATCATTTGTTTGCTGATGCCATTTGTGTTGATATTTGTGATATCTAATGCAAAGAAACTCATACATTGTATTTAATGTAACTGTTTTGTACAAACAGTGTTTAAATGATTTTGTGGTCAGTGTGTGTCTTGATTCTGTGTTATCTCAGATCTTTCCACTGTCTTCTTCACATGTTACTGATGTTCTTCCTCCGTCACTGGTTTACAGACCCCTGGAGCTCCAGTATAAATATGKGAATCTCAGTAAAGGCGAGTGTAAACCAGGTTACACGGAGGCCAAGATGACCTCAATCTATCCAAAGTAAGCTGATTATTCTACATTATGAAATACTTTTGACATTCGAGTTCATTATATCAAACTGTTAAATGTACAGTGCCTTGCAAAAGTATTCATACCCCTTGAAAAATTGAACATTTTGTCACATTACAACCACAAACTTAAATGTATTTTATTAAGATTTTATGTGATAGACCAACACAAAGTAACACATAATTGTGAAGTGGAACGAAAATGATACATGTTTTTCAAAATTTTAAGCAAATAAAAATCTGAAAAGTGTGGTGTACATTTGTATTCAGCCCACCTGCATGAATACTTTGTAGAGCCACCTTTCGCTGCACTTACAGCTGCAAGTCTTTTGGGGTATGTCTCTACCAGCTTTGCACATCTAGAGACTGAAATTTTTGCCTATTCTTCTTTGCAAAATAGCTCAAGC
>JAZGTI010017334.1:0-12256 GCA_036877585.1 Botia kubotai | reverse complement strand
TAACCTGCGTTTTGTTTTTTGTTTTTTTAACAGGATTCTGGCCACAGCGGGAGCGCACATGAATATTTCATTGGACTTACGCACACTGAGAGCTGTGAGGGTCTTACGACCCCTCAAACTGGTTTCTGGCATTCCCAGTATGTGTCTACAGTATACACAAAAGTTTGAAAATGATACGTAATCGCACAGTATGTTATCTGATTGGAGGAACATGAATGTTACGCGGTGTCTCAATCAGGTACGGTGTGATTTGTTTTCAGGTCTGCAGATAGTTCTGAAGTCCATCATGAAGGCGATGGTTCCGCTGCTGCAGATCGGCCTGCTGCTGTTTTTTGCCATCCTTATGTTTGCCATCATAGGACTGGAGTTCTACAGCGGAAAACTGCACAGTCACTGTGAAGCTGAACTTCACATCGGTGGTGAGGAGCATCGCTCTCACACACACACACACGTTTGCTTATCAGCGGTTTAAATATGTTTTTATACACCGCTAGTTATAAACAAGACAACCTAATCCACACTGTTACCCTAACAGAAAACTTTCTGCATTTTTACAATGTATTTTTTTTATTTTTACAATAATAATTTTTACAACAAAGTTTTTTGTAAGTCTGTTTTTTCTGACTTTTTGTACACATTTTCCCCCAATATATGATTAAGTAAACCAACACACACACACACTGAGGTGCAGAAGTACAGCAGCCTGTGCAGAACAGGCAGGTCTATAATGTCTGGTGGTGTTCCTGTTTGTTTGTGTGTTAACTGCTCAGTATTTAGTTTCATCAGAGTAAATGGCTGATTTTTGAATGATCATCAATGAAAACAGATGGTGCTGTAGTGCATCTGTCAGCAGGAGTTAACAGGGCCAAACCTCGACCCCTGCGATCCACACGCGCTAACACGCTAAGAGTAGATTCACATAAAAACAAACAGTCGTGTACATTTTTCCCAAACACAAAACCATATTTATTTTAAATCCAAAGAAAAATAAACATTCAAAAAGACAAATATGTACAATATTTAGAGCGAAACCTACGAAAACAACAAAAACGAAACAGTGCAGACGCTGTAGTTTCTGTGAAAGTTGGCAACAGTCGAACTATCTTCCATTGAGGGTCACATACAAAACTGTACACCCCCAACATCATTAACCTTGTATAATAAATGCCCCTCCTATGAGATAAACAGTTAATTCAACAGATAACAGATTATGTATTTTGTTTTTTAATGGTATTAGACATTCTTATTGTGAAATAAATGTAATAAATAATCGATATAGTCAACGACTATAACATTATTGCCATGTAAAAAAAAACGTTAAATATGAAAAATCAGTCTCACATGCACATGTACAGACCTGTCTTCCCATCAGAGGATAACTGGATGTTTAAAACACCATTGTGATGTAATTGTAAAACCAAAAGAAATCATGTCCCTCAAAAAAGTTCTGTTGTACCTCTCTCTCCTCCAGACAATGAGACTGTGGATTCGTCAGAGTTTGAATCCCCGTGTGGATACAGGAAGTGTCCTCTGAAATACACCTGCTCCAGCACATGGACGGGGCCCAATGACGGCATCACTCAGTTTGATAACATCTTGTTTTCTGTGCTCACCGTCTTTCAGTGCATCACGATGGAAGGCTGGACGACGGTCCTCTACAATGTAAGTTCCTGTGTCCACTCCCTTGAGGCCTATGTGTCTATTTCTGCAAAGTTTGGGGACAATGTGTGAGACACATACATCTGTACTCATTTACACACACACACACACACACTTTAAAGCTTTAAAGGGATAGTTTATCCAAAAATATGAAAATTCTTCCATTATTTAACTTCATGTCATTTCAACATGTTTGACTATTTTTGCTTGTGTGGAGCACAAGAAGATATTTTGAAGTATGTTGGTAAACAAACAGTGACACCCATTGATGTCCACTGTATGGACACAAAACCACTGAGACATTTCTCAAAATATCTTCTCTTGTGTTCCACAGAAGATTAAAAAAATCACAGGTTTGGAATGACATGAGGGTGAATAAATGAGGAAAGGATTTTTATTTTGGGGTGAACTGTCCCTTAAACTTATGTTTAAGACAGGAAACCCTGTTTTAGAGTTATTGTTACATTAAGTGTTTATGCTTGAGATATTTGTAGTATTTTCATGTAGTTTTTTTTTATTTTCATAGCTTTCTAAGACATCGCAGCTCACTGGTGAAGGTTTTTGGGTCATGAGTTCTTGTTTTACTGTCTTCTCTCCCTAAAATAAGCCCAAAAATGTCAAACAATTCAGTTACACCATTCAGACTGTCGCCATTGTCGCTCACTGTCGCTCAGACAGATTCTGTGCTAGCCGGCTGTGACCTCTCACGCTCTCTTACAGCAGGCTGTACCCCGTAGCCTTTCTCTTGAGTACTGATCTGTGTGTCATTTATGCACGACGAGTCTATAAACCTTTCTGAACGTGTCAAAGCTTTTAAGGATGTAAATCATAGGCTAGCGTATCTTGGGCCTCCATCCAGTCGCCATATCTTTCACTCTTTTTACCTTTTTTAACGGTTCTGTGGCGTGGCAAATTCACTTTTTATGAAGTGAAAATGTATGCTAGGCGGTTTCTCAAGTATTATAAGATCATAAATGATTATAAGGTCATAAAATGTTAAATGTGTTACAGTAAAGGAACGATAATAAAATGCTGTTGAAAATGCTGGAAGATGCAGTACAGCATGTCACAAAGAGGGATGTATGACTCTATTGTAGCAGGTCATGTTCTGAAGTGTCTGTCAAAGGACTGGAGAAGCTCATGAGAGGTGTCGTTTCACTTCATTACTGAGGCATTTAGTTAATTAGTTTAGGTGGTTGACTTTGATCTTACTAGTGTCATTGGCATGTTTAACTGCCTGTGTTCTTTACTGTCAGAGTGCTGACATCTGAACACGAAACATCAGATTTAATTCATCTGTTTTAAAAACTAGCAGATTCACGCTTTTAAGATGAGACAAAATGATGGTCCTACAACAAAAGGAAGACACGCAGACCTCGGTTGATGTGGACGTGTTGTGATTCGCTGTGACCATTTCATATTTACATGCCTGACACCCGAGTCTGAGATGAACTTCTGTCCCATATTTTCTGCTATTGTCTTGCACCACTGACTTCCTTTTAAGTAGTAGACTTCCTGTTCTCATGAATTCTTATGACACAAGCCAGCAGTCTCATATTCTTTAAGTGCTCCAGTTCACCACAAAAATGTGGAAAAAACTTCAGAAGATACGTAGCTCAAAATCTGAATTCTAATCGGTTGAGGTGCGTTGTAACGCTACAATAAGCTCACTGTCATTTCTGTTTTTTTTATTATGCTCTGTTCTACCATGTTTCACTGTCTAAACATTTTTCTTCCAAATCCAGTTATCTCAAACCACTGGAACTGGAAGTTCATTGGTCAATGGAACTGGGAACTCAGTACAGTGTTTCCTTTTGGATCTGATCTGAATCGTCTGATGCTGGTACATGGGAACACAGCACAGACAAATTAAATCAGAATAATTCAGCTTTAATGCACAAATATCAGGTGGTATCTAAACTAAGTCAATGGAGGAGAGAAACAGTGAGATTAGACAGGGTCACTGCAGTGCACAGTGCGTTTGGTGAGTCATGTGGAGTCATACATGTTGATGTGACTCATGTGGACACAGTTAGAGGTGATTTTCTCGCTGGCGGCTGAACTCGGGACACCCGGAACTCCCTCTTAGCTCAGCTGGGCGATGATGTCACCTGCCCACACAGTGCTCACACCCCTCGCACCACGGAGCTGTACCCCGCTGACCTGACATCAGCGGTTTAACAAGGGCAGAGTTTGGTTTTCTCATAACCGATGATTTAAATATATCAGAGGGATTATGGGAACTAAATTCTGTAGCATAATATGCCAGTCGCTACACTTATCTATGGAATCTCTGCCTTATATATTTATTTTTTAATCAGTTTATTGTGAATTTCAGCCACACCATGTTTACTGTGTTCGTTTTTATGATTGACAGCAATGCACTTTGCTCCACGGTTTGTTTCGATGCAAAAGTCATACGTTTGATTCTCAGGGAACACACACACTAATAAAAAGGTGTTTTTTAAACGCACTGTAAGCTGCTTCAGATAAAAGCAGCCGCCAAATGCAGAAATTAAACTTCACTTCCTGTTCTGTGTTTGTACAGACAAATGATGCCTTGGGCCCTACATGGAATTGGCTGTACTTCATTCCTCTCATTATAATTGGCTCCTTCTTTGTGTTGAATCTGGTGTTAGGAGTTCTGTCAGGGTAAGTACGGTTTCACAAGACTATATCAAGCCTGATGTCTGAGGTTTATCGGTGGTAATTCTAAAATGTAAATCATTTAGTCACAAGAGGCGGGATTATGTTACTGCACATGCAACTATAGTGTTTTGGCTTTTAAAAAACAAAACAATTTCAACATATTAAGATAAGGGACCCTCTAATCTGGAAGGTACGGTAGGCATTTTCAGAGAGACTAGCAATGGCAAGCTTTTTTTGAAAGCACAGAATTCCGCCCTCCCTTCACAGCGCTCTCCAAAGCCACGCCTCCTCCAACACATGAACGCATACACAGTTTGACAAGCAAGTAGGACATCCTATCATTGCATCTGGACCAAAGGCAATGATTGGATGAACATTTTATGATCTTGTGCCTTCCATAGAGGAAAAGATATAATATTATATAAATATATTTATACCACTTAGTGATGTGAAGAAACTTTCAACCAGCATAACAAAAATGTTTCTGGAAAAAATTGCCTACCATACCTTTAATTTTATATACCATTCTGTATTTGTATATCTTTATATTTAGCAAAATAAAAACTGCATTGTTTTTATACTTGCATTAATGAGTAAACTTATTTGTTAATTTGGGTAATTTTATATTGTACTAATTGTTTTCACTGCTTTCATTCAATGACCAAAAGTGACGCTCTGTTTACATCAGTATGTAAATGGGGATTTAGACTTTCATTGTGTCTTTAATTCCTGCTCTCTGCAGGTGAGTCAGATTGAAAAATGAAGTGTTCTCATCCCCGCTGTGGTTCTCTGTGGGTCATTGTGTTCTGTTGCCTCCTGCAGGGAGTTTGCTAAAGAGAGAGAGCGAGTGGAGAACCGGAGAGCCTTCATGAAGCTCAGGAGACAGCAGCAGATCGAGAGGGAGCTGAATGGATATCGGGCCTGGATCGACCGCGCAGGTACTCTCACACATGACAGAGGCGTCTGTCACAGAGTTGACACATGCAGCAAGCAAAAGAAACACAAAATGAATCAAATCTGTCAAAACACGATGTGCCACAGCGTCACCAGATTCTCCAGCAGAAGCGTGTCATGTGGCGCTGCTTCTCTTCTCCGCTGCAATTCTGAAGCGTTTCAAAATTTCTGTTTTTTTTTGCTTTGCAGAGGAGGTTATGCTTGCTGAGGAGAACAAGAATTCTGGACCTTCTGCTTTAGATGGTGAGATGTCCGAGCTCTGCTGTTTTTCTCTCTGGTTTTGCCACATATATAGTTTATATTGTCTGTAACGTGTTGGGGTTTGTGCTTATTTTCGGTGCCCTTCGTGAATGTGCGCATTCTCATCAATATTTCACAATAATTGGATGAATACTGTGATGCAAATGTCCCAGCAAGCGGTACCGAGATTATATATTCAACAGACTGATGTCGTAATAAACAAAACACAGTCTTGTTCATTGTGTTCACCGTGAGCTGAAAACGTACAGCGTGATTTCTGAGCCGGTTACAAGAAAAGACGTTTTTCCCAGAATAAAATGAAGCTGCAATCCGTAACTTTCACCTCTGTCGCCATCTCTGTTTGAAACATGAAACTGCAGGTTACTTTACGTACTTTTCTTTATGCATTTTGAAATCAAAGGAACACAAACTGACAGTTCCCAGGACATCGGGAATCAGGGTAGGGTAAGGAAACTAAACACTGATCTGTTATGTACACACTCATGAACATGTTTATTTTTACCCAAAAAACGTTACGGATTGCAGATTTACATGTTGATTGACAGCTTCCCAGAGGCAGCCTGTCAATGAAAGACATAAAATAAAAAACAGACAGGCAGTAACCATGGAAATGGTAAACCGTCTTTAAACAACTGGTGGAAAATCTGATCTAATGACAGCCCTAGTTCAGAGTGCAAAATACTCACAGAAATGAACTCATGCATCTATTCTCAGTGCTAAAAAGAGCCACCACCATAAAGAGGAGAGGGGTGGATGATGTCCGGAGACCTCCAGATGAGCAGTACGCTGACATCTCTTCTGTAGGTGAGTGACTTCCTCATGCAGCTCACCTTCATGTTCCTTGAGCCCTGTTTAGATGATGCTGTGACCCTCAAAACACTACAGATTTACTCTAAATATAGGTCATCTCATGACGTTTCTTACATTTAGAGCTAAAATGAAACCAGCTACAGCAGATTGATCTACATTTGATGAATATTTTATTTATCAGGCATGCAGCTGAACAGAGCAAGCATACGCAGCGCTAAAAGAGGACCCACGTCATATTTCCGTCGTAAGGAGCGCTTGTTACGGATCTCCGTTCGGCGTATGGTGAAGACTCACACATTCTACTGGATTGTTCTGGGTCTGGTGGCCCTCAACACACTCTGTGTGGCCATCGTCCATCACAAACAGCCCCTGTGGTTGTCCAGCCTCCTCTGTAAGACATCCAGCAGAATGACCTTTATCTTCTGTCCATGTTTGGATTGGCAGGCTGATAATGAATGATCATCTCGGAGAAAATTACGTTTTTTTTAAAGGTTTCTCTTTAATCGCTTAGAAAATTTAACAGGTATCAACTTTGTCTCAAGTGTTTTTGCCTGTAAGAGAAATAAAAGGCACAAATGAGAAGATTGTTGACGTACAGTGAAAATAAAGGTAAATTTAAAACTCTTGTTTCTTTCTACTGTAGACTATGCAGAGTTCTTGTTCCTGTGCCTGTTTCTCACTGAGATGTTTCTGAAGATGTATGGACTGGGGCCCAGACTCTATTTCCACTCCTCCTTCAACTGCTTTGACTGTGGGGTACGTTTCCTTCCCATGATCCTCTTTGAAATCAAGATACAGTTGCACAACACGGTCGATGTCGAAGATGATCAAGGTGGTGACTCCAAAAAAGAAAATTCAAAACCTTTTCCTTCATGAAAAGATAATGAAAGATAAAAGACACACAAAGAAATAAGCGCAGATAAAAACTGGAGATCTTTTTTGAAGTAGCGCCTCCCGCTCTGAGCACTTCTGACACGTTTCTAATTTCTATGTAAATTTGAGGACCTGCCTTTTAATATCAGTGTGTAGCTTTACTAGGTTAAAATTCGGTTTCAGTCTTGGACTAGTTTGGGATTTTGGGTTGGCTATTCTGTAAGTGTAAAAAAAACTAGTCCAGTAGTCCAAATTACTTGGAGCTGATCAGTCATCATGGACACAGATTTTAACTATAACATTTATTTAAAACAGTTTATTTTTTAGTTCAAAGATCATATTAAAATGTTTGAGCGTAACTGTATGTCATGACATCCCCAGCCAGACAAACACACACACACTGTACTTTTAAAAAGCGGGCCTTTCAGAATGTGTGCCCAAATTCCTTCCAGGTGATAGTGGGCAGTATTTTTGAGGTCCTCTGGGGATTCTTCAGACCCGGCACGTCTTTTGGGATCAGCGTTTTGCGTGCCCTGCGGTTGCTGAGGATCTTCAAGATCACCAAGTAAGTGCAGGCTGATCTGAATCTGAATCACAGGCTGCTGGGACAGTAATCTGGTTATTGACCTCAGCGCTTCTGCTCACTTTCTGATTGTCCTCCTGCTGAACTCAGAGATGTTGTGCTTGTACTGTGAAGGTACTGGGCGTCCCTGAGGAACCTGGTGGTGTCTCTGATGAACTCCATGAAGTCCATCATTAGCTTGCTCTTCCTGCTCTTTCTCTTCATCGTGGTCTTTGCTCTTCTTGGCATGCAGCTGTTCGGTGGAAGGTAATATTTGATCAGTCGCCGCACATGCAACAGTAGCTTAGTGAACATACTTTAAAAACCCTACGATGTTTTCACACTGAAGCATGACAAAAATGTGATATGCGATAACTTATATAATGTTATATACGGTATGCAATACGATAATGCTTTAAATCAAATTAAATTATATTTAAAAATATTTCAGAATTGAAAATTATGTAACCAACGTACATGGTTTATATTCTTTATGGGGAAAATACATTACTTATGATAGCTATACATAACTTTAAGTATTAAAAGGATTCAGTTATTGCAAACCATTGCGATATGCATATTGCGATATGCGCATTTGCAGATATTTCGATGATTTCGATAGATTGTGCAGCTCTGCCCTGAATCTATGACAAATGCAGATGCTGAGCTGTCACACAACCTCACCCAGGTGCTTCACCTTTGATTCACCAACTACATCACCGATCAAACAACAACCAGTTTCATGCTAAAAGCAATTCTTAGCAGAACAGTAACTGTGTGTGGCAGGTGCAGAAAGACAATTGGAAGTTGATAAGGTTTCCCAGTCAGTGAAAAGCAAATGCTGCATTATTCAGTAACCTGGTGAGACTCGTGCTGAATAAAAAGGCTTGTGGCATATGTCACATTTTCATTGTTTTTCTCCACAGGTTTATTTTTGAAGACTACACCCCCACTAATTTTGACACTTTTCCGGCAGCTATTATGACGGTGTTTCAGGTAAAACTGGAACCATTTGTAAGAGGAATAGAGCGCATGTGAAATATGTCTTAGAGGAATGGCTTTTTAATTAATTAGCCCAAAATGTAATTACATGCATTCAGATAAAGAGGAAATTAGGATCAGGGCACAGCACAAGATGTATTTTGTATATGAATATGCCTGTTTGTCAGAAATTAGATTTTGTGTTTTTCGATTTTGTTGATTAAAATGCATGAATCTACAATGTACCAGTACAGATATGCTCTCCACACAGAATTTACAGATACAGTCCTAGCCAACAGGGAACATTTTCAGAACGTTGGCTTAAAAATTGTGCATGCAGTGACATTGGTTAAACTTAAACTGTTTTATAACCAAGCAATAAAATAAATACAACGTATAAAAAACCTTATTTTAAACGTTCTTAAAACTTTCAAAATACCATTATTAATGTTTTGTAACTTAATGGAAACGTTAGGGAAATGTTTTTAAAACCTAAAATTATTAGCTGGGGTAACACTAAAGATTCAGTAAGTCTACACATACAGTAGCTTGTAAAGATACAGCAACTCTTAAAGATACAGTAGTTGTTAAAGGTACAGTAACTGTAATCATTTTGTTGTGCTTCTAGATTCTCACTGGTGAGGACTGGAATGAGGTCATGTATAATGGCATACGCTCTCAGGGTGGTGTGAAGTCAGGAATGTGGTCATCTGTGTACTTCATTGTTCTGACTCTGTTTGGAAACTGTGTCCTTCCTTCATACATCATCTAATCAGCTACATTTATGCATTTGGCAGACGGTTTTGTTGTTAGCAACCCGTGATCTTGGTGTTGCGTTGCACAATCCAATTAAAACGTGGTGGATAAAATCAAGACCCGCCTCCTTTTCTTCGCATCGATTATTGGAAACATGTCACATTGTGGTAGTAAAATACAGTATGTCGCGATATGTTTCATATTGAATTTAAGCTGTGTGCTGTTTTAATACTGATGCATGTTTGAGTTTTTTGCATCTTAGCTTCTGTGGTTCGTGCCACAGAGCGCTTAGTTTTGAGTCAAAACCCTTGACAGAACGGTCAGATACGCTCCTCAACGTCTTCTTAGCTATCGCTGTTGACAATCTGGCCAACGCCCAGGAGCTCACGAAGGTAAATCCAGCTGAAGCATCTCTCACCCGTGTGCGCCGAAAGATTTCACATTCAATTGAATAAAACACAGCCTTGCGTTTTTCAAAGGATGAAGAGGAGGAAGAGGCGGCGTTCAATCAGAAACACGCTCTGCAGAAAGCCAAGGAGGTCGGGCCCATGTCGTCCTTCATGTGCTCAGAGTAAGTGAACCAAGTACATTCTGGCCTGCTGCTATATAATGTCCACTAACACTACTAACATGAGTCTGTTGTCTGGAAGTCTTTTCAGGCTGTTTTTTATTACGCTTCAGAGAAATCTAAATTGGCATGATGGCCAAACCGTGCTTTCGGTTTTCCCATGACTAAAAAGCTGGTCAGATTAACAGGCCAGTCAGAACATCTCTAGATATCTGAAAACAGTAGAAGTCGTTGCCTTTACTGATAGTTCTTTAACTCTGTGCCCTTGAATTCAAATATGACATTTATTGAGTGTAGTGGATGACATACGTGCCTCAAATGCTGATATGGAATGATGTGGAATTTTACCCAAGTTAGAGGTCAGATGTACAGTTAATGTCTTAATGTTCATTTCTTAAATTTGTGATATTCTTAAGTTTATGTTTACAGCTCCTGTAGTTTTAGTAATATTCCTCTCATAGTTTTAGCTTTAATTTCTTATAAAGATTTTTTATTTTTATTGATCTTAATATTGTTTTAACTGTCTGTTAAACTTCAGTACACCCAGACAAATTCCAAGACAAATGTTGCTTGGCATAAGGGTGGAACTGTACTTTATGAAAGAATACTGTACTTTATGAAAGAATACTGTACTTTATGAAAGAATACCGTACTTTATGAAAGAATACCGTACTTTATAAAAGAATACTGTACTTTATGAAAGAATACCGTACTTTATGAAAGAATACTGTACTTTATGAAAGAATACCGTACTTTATGAAAGAATACCGTACTTTATGAAAGAATCATCCGACTGATTAAACCAAATTGCCCAAATATTTACCGTCATGAAATGTGGTGCACAGCGTGTTTATTGTAAGATTGCAGAGGGATTTTTTGGGGGCTTTTGCTTCTCAAAGCACAACAACTTGCTATGAAATCAGCAGCGTGTTGTCATAGCAACCGGCAGGCTTCCCAGTCTATGCAGGGATGAGTCTATTATGTTGGCATAGAGACGGCTTTGTTGCCATCGGAAGCAGAATTGCGGCGTTTAAAACGCTTTAGCGTCGGTCAGCACGGATGCGTTCTGTTGTTTTCTGTGGAAGAGCAGTGAAGAGCAGTGAAGAGCAGTGAAGAGCAGTGAAGAGCAGTGAAGAGGCCGTTCTGATCCCAAAACACGAACAGACTCAGCAGCTTGAAACGGAGATGAACCGTACATGAACGTTTGCATAACTGCAGCATATTCTTGAGAAGACACACAGATCTGAGAACCTAACACTGCATGAGTGTGATGCCAGATACCTGGAACTGAGCATGTGCAAGTTGTGATGACAGTTCACTGTGTGCTCAACGTAACAGACTTTACATCTCTTGATTGATCATAGATGCTATGGAAGCCTGTAGGCTCATTTTTAGTTCCCTCTTTTATTTGTAGTATGTATGGTTTACATTTATAGCATAATGCAGATATACAGTGCAGTTTTACTGTCTATTAGAAAACGTAGGGCTGTGTAGTTCCAATATAAGTGAGTTATGGCTGATTTGAGAACAGTTGTGCATCACGTGCATTCGTGTACTGTGATCAGAAAGGAAGTAAAGTTAAGCTAAGGCAGAATTAAGTTGTCAGTCAAGAAATGTAAAAGAAAAATTAACTTTTGGCAACTGTCTCTTCGTCCTGAACATTATACTTGTTTTATTTTAGACATGCACAATTTACAAAAACAAATATACAAAAGCACGGCCCACACAGAATCAAGGCTCGCAAAATTGTTTTGCCAAATTTCCCATTCCTTAACATTTATGAAACTGCACATTTCTTTCTGTTTATTAGATATTTTGGCTATTTCTATGAAGCTTTCAGCTCCTTATAAAAGTGTAGTTAAACGCAAGCATTGCAGCACTGCAATTCAGCACTGAAAACACAGACAAAACATCAAACATCTGCAGATTCTCTCTGGGCCTTCGAACAATCCGTGTTTTTGATGAATATAGTTGTATAGAAAAGAGGCCGTGTCATTAGAAAGCGATGACAGTTTAATTTGATACAGGTTTGCGGGACTAATACTGAAAATGAAAGTAAACATTATGTTCTACGTGAGGAAGTGCAGGTCATGCCTTTGTCAGAAGACATCGGTGTGATACGAACATCGCAGGGTCTCGGGAGATAATGTGAGAGCCAGTTGCACTTTGTCCGAGAACTCTGA
>JAZGTI010017333.1:0-12257 GCA_036877585.1 Botia kubotai | reverse complement strand
AAATAATGATATGCTTGAAAAATTTCAGTCAGGCTTTAGGCCATATCACAGCACAGAAACTGCATTGGTTAAAATAACAAATGACCTGCTCATAGATTCAGACCGAGGCAACATCTCATTACTGGTACTGCTTGACCTTAGTGCTGCGCTTGAATTACACCGGTATTCAGGGACAGGCATTAAAATGGTTTAAATCGTACTTATCTGACCGATATCAATTTGTCCATCTAAATGGGGAATCTTCAAATCTAACACAGGTAAACTACGGATTACCTCAAGGATCGGTTTTAGGGCCTATACTCCTCTCTATATACATGCTGCCCCCTGGTACTATTAAGAAAACACAGAATCAGTTTCCACTGCTATGCAGATGATACTCAGTTACATATTTCCTCTAGACCAGATGAAACTTTCCAATTATCTAAACTGTCAGAGTGCATCCAAGACATAAAACAGTGGATGACTAATAATTTTCTACTTTTAAACTCTAATAAAACTGAAGTACTACTAATTGGACCAAAAACATGTAATATTTCAGACTACAATCTGCAAATAGAGTGCTGCACTGTTACCCCTGCGAATACAGTTAAAGACCTAGGCGTTATATTAGACAGTAACCATCTTTTGAAAATCATATTTCAAATGTTACAAAATCCGCCTTCTTCCATCTCAGAAACATAGCCAAACTACGAAATATTTTGTGTACTGCTGATGCAGAAAAGCTAGCTCATGCATTCATGACCTCCAGACTGAACTACTACTGTAATGCATTACTTAGTGGCTGTCCTGCATCATCACTAAATAGACTACAGTTAGTTCAAAATGCAGCCACCAGGGTGCTTACTAAATCTAGAAAATACGATCACATAACCCCTATTTTACAATCTCTACACTGGCTTCCCATTAAGTATCGTATAGACTATAAAGTTCTGCTGATTACTTACAAAGCTTTAAACGGTTTAGCTCCTACATACTTAACAGAGCTCCTATCGTGCTACAACCCGTCCCGCTCTCTAAGATCCCAAAACTCCGGACTTCTAATAGTACCCGTTATAAATAAATCCACCAAAGGGGGTAAAGCGTTCTCATATGTGGCACCTAAACTTTGGAATAGCCTTTCGACACTTTTCGGGGTTCAAACACAGTCCCAGTTCAAATCTAGATAAAAAACACATTTTTTCAGTGAAGCATTCATGTAGTACAGTGAACAGCAGCTACGCTAATTTTTTTTCTGCCTTTTTCTGCCTTCATGGGATACTGATGAGTATCCCAAGGTAACTAGAGTTTATGCCAGCACCAGGAGAATCATCATGTGCCGCCCTCCCGTTCATAACCATTCCAGATGGTGGAGCTGAAAGACGAAGGAGGCCATCCGATGTCACCATCGCACAACACAAACTGCTTTATAACGACCACAATAACATTAAGGATAATATTAAATGCATCACCTTCTTTTATTTATTTTCTTTTATATTTCTTTTGCAAGCACTGGTGAGCTTGTAGAGATGCAGCAGTATTGCCAGAGGAGAACTGGTTCTGGTTCAAACAACTGGCTGCAGCTCCTCTGCCCTTGTACTGCCCGTCAGGAGGCTGCTGTCATCAGCTTTAATTCTGCACTTAGTATTAAAATATTATTAATAATATCTATTCGTACCCCATATATGACCATATAGTCTGCATAATATATTACCTGGGTTTCTCCTCTTTTGTTTTGTCTTTGTCTGTCTGTGTGTGCTGTGTACTTTGCTTAGTAGCTGTACATGAAACATGTTAAGTATAAACAATACGTTACATTTGTTAAAAGAGGTATCAAAGCAAAGATATCATTCATGTACAGCTGCTTTGAAACAATGAAAATTGTAAAAAGTGCTGTATAAATAAAGTTGACTTGACTTGAAATGTTTCTGTTTCACAAAGCCTGGCTCTGCCCACCACTAAATATATACTGATTTAGGCAGAGGGGTAGCAATAGGGCAGGCAATTTTCAGGCCCCGCATTTTGAGGCACATTGACCATTTAAGCAATCAGAAATGTCATTATTAATATAACACGGAACAACATATCCCCCTCTCGTGTTACGCTGGTTGTGATTGCTTTTCCTCGCGATGCGCCGGTCGCCGCTTTCAAACTGGCTAAACAGGTTAGCTAGGGTTGCATTAAGCAGCAGCAGAATGTATTATGTAGTATTTAGCAGGTATTAATATAGGCTATAATAGAATAGGTGGTACCGGGAATGACGCGCATTGCTTGGCAAGTCACTGCCACTGACAGCATTTACTATAGCTGAGGCTCGTAAGCACCATTTTGAAGGTGACAATCTGTTATACTGTAAATATGAAGATTGTACTTTATCTTCAAGATTGTATTGCACAGTATTGTATCTTCATGAAGATTGTATAAACATGAAGATTGATACTTTGTTTCATCACTTTGCTTATACTTTAATATTTTAAAAAATGTATTAATGTCCCGTTAGATGTGTTTTGACTACTTTTTGTACATTGTATAATTATATTTCTAGGTAATGAAGATATATTAACAAAATAATTTTTTAGAAGGGCCTCATCTATTAATTTTGCCTGGGGCCCACACACCACCTTGGTTTGCCTCTGGGTTTAGGGCTCTCTTTTAAAGTCCAGGCCCCACTGCTTGGATTAAACCAGTGTAACAAATTAATGAGGTAAGTATGTAAAGTAAATAAACATATTACAGTAACATTAAAATATATAATTCCCATTTGAGACATACAGTGGGCTCGTCAGCTTCTGGTTATTTTGCGCCAGCGCATCGCAACTCTGGCATTATATAGCCAGGCCACTGGGTGGTGCTCTGGTTTTGGCAACCGATGGAGGATCAGCAATATGAAAGACCGACTACTAAACACTGAGCACAGGTATTTACAACATACAACAAAACCAAAAAAAAGGAAAAGACATTTTACAATATGCTTATGTATGTGTTGTTATTTTGTGTTTGTGTATATGAGAAACCAGGGTGCTAATGGCGTGTGTGTGCGCACATCGTTTCAAGCAGGGAATTACAGAGGAGGAATGAGGTAAGATGCGGTGTGTACGCGCTCGTGCAACAAGGACAGGTCACTTTATCTCATCTACTAGTTCTCTGGGATCACATTTTTTTAGTATCATCCATCTTGTAATTATTTTGGACATATCTGAACAAGAAGGTAATAATATTACGTAAAGAATCTATAATTTTAGGAATCTATAATTTCATTTCAACAGCCTGGTAGCTATAGGATATAGCATACATGTTGTTAATTTAGATGAATTACTTGGACAGTTCGTTCTTACCTATAATAGCTCCTTGGGTAAACTATAATGCACTGTCTGATGTGATCGTATAGCAGGCAATTGTTTATAATTTTTTTTCTCTGACCATCAATTTTATTATTAAGAAAATCACAAGTTAATCATTACTATGATGTTGACAACTGCCTGAAACAGCTTTATTTTTTGTTCATTTAGCCACTATATTATACAAATATCTAAGGTTGGGTTTGTTTTTCCTGGGTCACCTTGTGCATTGAGGTCAACAGACTCATTTAAGATGCCTTCATCTTAGGTATAGATTACAGCAGGTGGCTGTGCTTGGGCGGAGGAACCCAAAAGAAGCAGTCGATCAGACATTTCTCACTTCTCACAATAAACCAACAACGTACAGAGACAAAGACAGATATTGTGTTTGCATTCTTTGTTACTGATAAAGTGGGCTTATTTGAAATTATATGAACAATCCAAATTTGAGATTGGGCACTTGGAGCTCGGGCCAGGTTTTAAATTCTTGGACTCAGTGAGCCATCTATAGCTTTATCTTTATTAAGACTTATATTACCATGCAAGTACAGAAATGGTGAATGTGTCCCACGTGGTGGTGGAAGCTTAAGTTGAGGACAGGTTCATTCAGAACTATACTATGCCAAATGTTGCTTTAATCAACAAACATTTAATTGAAAATTCAATAGGCAAGATGTAGTGGAGCATTGTTTTATTACAAAAGTAATTCATTTTGATTCAGTCAAATGAAAAAAAAAAATTTGACACAAAAACTGACACAATTTTGAAGAGTACTGAATTTATTAATTTAAATAGCATTATTGGTTGCTATCTGTATATCAGCATTCATTACTTTGTACAGTTGTGAACCAGTTTTTCCCGGTTCCCAGCCAACACTGTCTCTTGTGTTAATGACGCATTCTGAACAGTGCACATTAAGTGATATGCGCACAATTGTTTATTTTGAATTCAGTTGCCGATAATGCTGAACTGTTCAGGTTAGACCCACTGAAAGGTCTTTAATCTTCCCACTACAGCCACAAAACAGCCAGTTCACATTGCAGATCTTGGATCTGCACGTAGACATTACTGATGTTCATGGGCTGCATGCCAATATGCAGTCAAGAAAACTCCTGTTTATGCAGGTAGCTTTGATAAAGAATCTGCCTTTACACATCATCTAAACATAGGAGCGTGTTTTGTAAATCAGTGATGTCTGTAGGTTGTAAGGAATGTAACTATATACAAAGTCCAGCACATAAACTAGAAGATCTAAAAAAGTGATGGCAGCCATTTTGCTCATCTTCACAAAGCTGCACGTTTCATTTCTCAACACATTTTAGGCATTGTGCTTTATCTGCTCATCTTGGATTGTGTTACAATGAGACTGGTGGGATGTTTTGGCACAATTTTCAGGCTGGCTTGCTGTCTGTCTGGAGGGCAGCCAGTTTCTTCTTTGTTGTTCAGGATGTTGATGACAAACGTTAGATCCAAAACACTGCTAGTAACCAAGAATGATTAATCTGCCAGCACCGAAGCGTGTCAGAATTGGAATTGTGCAATCCACCAAAGAAAAAAGTAAACAAGCCCACTCAGTCAGCATGGTATGAACCTCTTCCTAGTTTACATATTTGAAGGTTTGATTTTTTTTTATCCGTTTCAATCTCTGAGCTTAACTGCAGATTTCCAAATGTCTTAAGTCAAACATTTTCTGTGCAGTAGCTGTCTAATTAGAAACTCCTATCAGGTAGAAGATATTTTCAAAGCAGCCCTGGGAAAACATCTTCAAACAACAAGCATTTGTTACTGAAAATGTGTAGATGCTTTCAATCATACTAGATTAAATTTAAATACTTTAGGAAGGTACTTAGTAACAAAGTTTAAGTTTTTAAATATTTTGTGCCCCACACAAAACATCAAATCAACGCACTTACAAAAAAGCACAAACTTGCCACCAAGAGATATTGTATGGTCAGATGGTCATTACCATAAAATAAACCCTGTAAAATAATCACAACCCACAACCAGGTGCAAAGTGAACTGGCTGACTATATATTATCTCTGATGACTTGACTGCTTATCAAATAAGGCAATAAAGTTATTTTATAATGTTATGCAACTAAAGTCACACTGAATAAATCAAGCTAAACCCAGACAAAATGCTTAGAAAACAACAAAAAATTCCGAGGTTACTATAACAGCTCTTTGAAACATCACCTAAAACAATGTGCTATACAAGATCATGGTTAGTTCACAAATGAAAATTAAAATCAGAATGTGTATGCTGTCGAGTCTGTAGTTCCAATTGTGCGTGTGACATCAAGAGACACTTTTTGTGGTTATAGATATTTTGAATGTGAATAGTGTCCAATGCGGTGTATTATCAGACTGATCTGTCATATACACATTTTCCAAAGTAAATTAAAAAACTTTTTGTTCATACTCTAATATTTTTTCCCAAAATAGGTGTCAGGTTGATTTATTTACATTTTTGTTCCTTTTCTTTGGTGCAGTGAAGGTGTGGCAATTGCTGAAGAACTGTTCAAGCATGATTTTATAAAATCAGATCATTAGATTTTTAGGCCATTTTCCTCATTTTGGCAATAAACAATTTACCATGTAACCATGTATACAAATTATAGCATCATATATTTCAGATAACCCTTAACTGTGCTGATCACTTTTCATGATGGTCATTGGAATAGCAGTATTTATGATTGTACAGAAACCAACTTGTTTACTTGCTACTAATAAGGGAATCAGCTAGAAATACATTGTGGCTAATAATAGCACGGTTTATTTGCTTTTACATTTGTCTGCCTTTTTAGCAGCAATCTTACTAAAAAGATTACGCAAAGTAGTGTGCTGCAAACATGACCACAAAATTTCCCTTTGTGTTGTGCTTTGTGGTTTTTTTCCTTAGAATGGTACAATTGTTGTTCAATAAACTGTAGTTAAAGTGTTGAAATGTATCTGCCATTTGCTTTAGAGTATTTTTAATGATTCAGTGATTCACTTCCTTGCTCTTTATTATAAAAATAGTTTGTATTTAATAATATTGCTAATAATGTTGCCTTTTTTGCCAGTAGATGTACATGTATGTTTAGTGCAGACAGACCACGGTGTCTTTGATTTCAGTTAATGGGTTACTTAATTTAAGTTGGGTTGTAGAGCTCATAACCGCTGCTGATATAGGGATTACTAGTAACACTGTCACATCCCTCTTTATACAAGTTTTGCCAAAGCTGGTGCCTCCTAAAGGTGCATTAGTTGTCCTTCTGCCTGACAAAGCTTATGGATTTATATTTATCTGCATGCTTGTACACAAGCTGCCTCTGTCTGTGGGGCACACAGACTCCACACATAAAGCCTCTTTCAGCACCTTACAGGATTAAACTCTACAGTACTGAGAGGCATTACAACTTCTCCTGTGTGTACATGTCCCTGAGATCTGTGGTCTATTCTGAGGCTTAAAAATAGACTTTTTATTTTCATGTATGTTTTCAATAAATTGGTAGCAAAAATCATTTGTTTATTTTTTTTATTGTGATTATGACCATCTGGGTTATAAAATGTATACTACCTATCAAATGTTTGGACAAACTGACTTATTTCTTTAGAGACAAAATTTCAGAGAGGCTCAGGCTAGCAATAGTAACCTAGCTTTTAAAGCATAAGGTCCTATGCTTCCTTCAGAGTGCTCTTCAAAGCTATGCCGCCTCCAACACATAAACGCGTATATAGATTGACAGGGCGTAGAACATCCTATCATTGCTTTCAAACCAAATGCAATGATTGCACAAACATTTTATGGTTCTGTGTCTTTAATAGATTTATAATTTTTTTATATGAAGTTTTATTAACTAAGTTCGGGAGGGGCACAGTCATGTAATCCAACCAATCATCACGCAGCAACGTATATATATAGCCGTCCCTCACCTCCGTCACATGACAGTCTTACAGCATTTGGCCCAGCCCACATGTTCGCCATATCCTAAATCGAGCTATATCCCGTCCGATGAGGAGACCTTGCTTTCCACCGACGCTCTTTCACCCCAATCTCCTAAACCAAGGACTGAATCTACTCCACCGAATCTACGCTGACCCTCCACAATCTCCGGGGCATGAGGCAGCGCTGTCGTTACCTCCATGTCTTTAATTTGTGGCGGAGCCCACACCCACTCTATCTGTTCTGTTCCAAAGTCTTCGTATAATAATAATAATAATAATAAAAACAATAATTAATAATTCTTTCGACTCCCGTAAATAAAAAATGAAACTTCCTTGTAAAGGAAAATGTTCCCGTAGCTCAGTTGGTAGAGCATTGCCTTGAATCTCCTCACTCTAAATTTTATCTGCAATAATCTCCAATCAGCTCTAGCAGAGCCTAAAATAGTAGACAAGCTAATTAAAAAAGAAATAGAGTCGAGTTTCATGATCGGCCCTTTTAAAACGCCTCCCTTCGAACGTTTCCGTATAAGCCCTATCAGCGTGGCTACTAATTTTCGGGAAAAAAATGCTTGAAAATGGATCTTTCGGCCCCTCATAACTCTCAATTCCCTAGCATTAACAGTCTTATTACTCTCAAAGAATACTCTCTGCATTATTACAATATCGACCAAGCAATAACAATGATTAAAAACATCGGCCACGGTGCATGGTTGGCTAAAGTAGACATAACGACAGCTTTTAAATTAATGCCCATCAGTCCAAAGTTATGGCATTTGTTTGGCATCCGTTGCCGCAATAAATTCTACTTCGCCGTGCGTTTAATCTTTGGCTGCAAAAGCAGCCCCAAAATATTCGACATCCTGTCAGAAGCCATATGCTGGATTTTGTCCAACAATTACAGCATTCCCTACTTTCTCCATTTGCTTGATGATTTCCTAATAATTTCGCCTCACGACACTGTCCCAGCCACTCATCTTCTCTCAGTCCTAAAGGGTTTACCCATCCGATGCTGCAAGCATTAAGCTCCCATCGAATGATGCGAGAACCCTCCTGGTCGAGCGCTTTATTTCGCTTTTCGTCTGTTTGGTGAGCCAGCCCTCCTTATTTCTTAATTTCATTTTTACATCGCATTTAAATTCCATTCCAGTTTCGCGTATTCGTATAACACTGTTAAGACCCGAGTAAAGAATGCAGAAACGAAACTTGCAGGATTCGTCATCTTTGTCTATTTCGAAACAGACTGACTGCTTCCCGAGCTTACCCGTCCGAGGCCGCAAGCATCTCTGTCAGAAAGCCTGTCCTAGGAACTGAAGTTTAAATATTGTTTCCTGCACGGTCTGTGATTCGCGACCCACACCAGTGTGAGATGACCGTCAATCCTTGTTTGTATAATGTGTATAATGTGTTTATGCAATACAAGTGAGTACATATATACGTTTGTTTCTGTTTAGTATATGTCATACATGTTATTGGTCATTTCCAGTGTTTATAACAATCAGGTTTTACCATTTATTTCGGCTGTAATTTGCCAAACCAATCTGATCTGTGTCATCACCCACCGCTCTAATGTTAAGTGCGAATACAACGAGTGTTTGTTTACATAATGGCTTATAGTACTGTTATTTTGTGTACTATTGTATTTTCATTAACTTCATTGTTATTGTTGCCATTACAGGTTGTAATACAGACTTTGTCAAATATATTTTGTATTATGATTGTTGATTTGTACAATGAGACACAAATGTTAGATTAATATTTTTTGTAAATTATTATTTTTTATTTCCTTTTGTAGACCATCCCTTACAATATCATAGATGCATACCTCAAATGCATGTTCAAGATAGAAAATAAATGCTCATCATCAAGAATCTCTTCTACACTCCTGGTTTTCCAACCAAAATCTGATCCATATTTGGCCGCCTCAGCCAGCTAAAATCTTGAATGTAGTGGGACTTCACTACATTAATATGGTCCTTCGAGCCGGATGAGAGCAATATCACACCAATATGGATCCAGCAAAAGGTGATGCATTAGAGACAATGGACAGACCACACCGCAAGACTAATTTCCCTTCTCACCTGGACGATTATGAAGTTGGCTACCGACCCGCTGAGGACCCTCCTCCCAAATCTTTTTCCCACTGTCTTAGTCAACCAAGAAGCAGCTCGAGGAAAACGTCTCGTAGCTGTGCAAGCTCTCATTACAGGACAAGTAGGCGATCTGTCACTTCCACAGGCTTTTATCTTCCACCAGAACTCTCTAGCGTTTAGACTGCTATTTTGGAGGAGAAGATTAAACAAAGGCAGTTAGACAGTCTTCGTCAGCAGGTTGCAGAGGACTTGCTTGACGACGTGAAATATCAGCGGCTACAGGCACAAGCTAAAGAAGCCCAGCACATTCAAGAGGAAGCTCTCAGAGCAAAAGAAGCCTTATTCAAGCAGATAGAAAGACAGCGCAAGCTGCAACAAGTAGAGACTGAGCTTGAGGTAGCGAAGCTTGTATCCTCTATGCTTATTAAAGACTCTGGTTCAACCCCTTCTATGCCTACAAGCTCACCAGGCAGCCATTTGTCTTCACCTCAGCTTGTACATGTTAGTCCAGCCATGAGTCCATCTCATCTCGAACCCTCTCTCCAGCAGCCCTCTACTTAGTCACCGGCTGTGACCTCAACAATACAGACTCGTCCAGCAGAGCAGGGTATTTTTGATGACTCTTGGGTGTCTCAGCCGTTATTCAGACCACTGAAATTGACAGCCGAGTCCAGAAGTGCACCATTTACTGCAGTGCCCCGCCCGTTGCCACAAGTCTTTAAGGTGTCTCAGACTACCCCTATAACTGTGCCAGTTGGCATTGTTATCTGCATCGAATGTGGTACCCCAACCTCATTTAGAAGCTTCAGTCATGTCCACTGCTGCACTCCCCTTGAGTACAAGCATGCCGTCTGTGCTACAGCCTCCTACCACAGCAACACTGCAGCTGCCTACAATGTCATATACTGTACCACAAACTGTGATTCCTCTAGCGACCACACATGCACGTCTGTTACAGCCTCCAGTTACCAGCCATCAGGCACCAGCTTGGCAACCTACCGGCCCTAGCCATGTGCAGCCTTCGCCCTTTCTGCATGATAGTTACCCAGCACACCCTGGTACAGAGCTACTGTTTGCATCGGCCTACGCATCCCACAACCTAAGTTACCAGTGTTTGAAAGCGGTAATTAGAGTGACTTCGCCTTGCTAAAATTGGCATTAGACAATTTGTTGACTAATCACAGCCATCTCAGCAAGCAGTACAAGTAACATGTCTTAAGTCATTTGTAACTTCCCAGTGCTCAGCAGCTGACCAAAGCCTACATGTACCATCCTCGTCTTTATTCAGCTGCACTGCAGGTTTCTCAAGACAAGTATGGCCAGCAACGGCAGCTTGTCCAGTCAGAATTGGGTGTCATCATGAGCACTCCACCAATCAGAATGGATGATGCGAATGCTTTCAACTCTCTTGCCTTATCTGTTCAATCACTGGTGGGCATGCTAAGGACTCTTGAGGGCCAGAATGGTTCATGTCTGTTAACCCTCTGAGGTCGGCAGAGGCGCCATCGCCTCCACCTGGCTTTTTTTTTTTTAGCTGTAAAAATGATTTTAAATATAAGTTTGTGGTCATACAAATTAAAGGAAAACATCATTCAAAACTGTAAAGGTCTACTTTTATTTTGATACTCTTTCAATGGAGACAAAATGAAAAAAAACAGGATGCACTTTCTGCCGACTCTTTCTAAGCAAACTTTTTTTTTAAGTGTGTGACAAAATGAGCTGTAGCTCAGTGAATACTTAATTTACAGGTTTTAAAAATGTCTAAATAAAGCTTAAAATGTCTGCTATTAAATGTACTAGACCACATCGAAAACAATTATTTACTGATTATGTTATATGCATGAAAGTAAAGAGAGTGCCAGTATCTTACTGTCAGCTCATTAGCGCTAATGTGACCACGCCCCCTCGCTATTCATGAGGTAATCGTTTCAGCAAGTCGTGAGAATGGCACACTCCCCTTAATAACGACATCAAAAGCATCACTTTTATTGATCTGTTTCGCTGACTTTCCTACGAGTGAGAAGGACGGCACGCTACACATGTGAGGAAGCCCTTTAGACCGTACTGGACAGCAAGGAAGAGTTTACTTTTTCTTCAGAGGAAGATTGTGACTCTGGTGAGGATGAGTTGCATTTTGAACAGCGACTGGATCCCACAGAGGATTTCATTTCAAGCGAGTAAGTTGTATTTTTTAGTCCTAAAATATAATATCTGTGAATTCCACATTTTATTACATGTAATGACATCGAAATATTTTGCCTAAGTAGTAAATGAATGTAACTGAATTATATAGCGCATAAATGTAACAGACTTCTTCCGTGAAAATAATCTGCCGCCTCTTTGGAAGTAAACTTTTTTCTGAAGCGCAAGAAAAAGGGGTGTAACTCAGCGAAAACTTACTTTACAGATATGAAAATGTCTATGAAAAGCTTAAAACATATGCTATTGAATGAGCTACCACATCGCAGATAAATATTCGCTGATTATGTGATGCGCGCAAAAGTAAAAAAGTATTCTGCAGGTACTCATTAGCACTAATGCGGACACACACCCCTCGCTATTCATAAGGTATTAGTTTCAGTGTGAGGTGAGAAGGGTATGATGAAACTGTTTGGAAAATGGAGACTCAATAAAGACAAAACATGAAAGAATCTGCCACATGCTGTAAATGTAAATTCAACAATTATTTTTCAACTAGCCTATTGTTGCTAAATATAAAATCAGGGGTAATAGTTTACACACGTGTGCTAATTTTCTAGTATATTATGTTTTGTCCATCAGGTGGATTTGGGAAGGCCCCTCAGGTGTAAATCACATCAATATTTATTTATTTTAAAATCTCTCCACTGGCTACCCATCAAGTACCGTATAGAGTATAAAGTTTTGCTGATTACTTACAAAGCTCTACACGGCTTAGCCCCTA